>JAQGAV010000717.1:0-27967 GCA_034691345.1 Phasmarhabditis papillosa
TGATCTCGGGCGGGCTCGAACCGCCGGCCTTCTGTGTGTTAGACAGATGTGATAACCACTACACCACGAGATCACTGGCAATATTTGCTGCTTACTCCTTTAGGTAGACAACATCTTCAGATTCTTTCATTCTAGCTTCACAGTCCGATTCCCATGATCCAATTGAAGATCTTGCATCATCATCATCGTATCCAGCATAGGTTACATTCGAGATGGAACCAACAGTTGGTAAACGGTTCTTTTCTATAATAAATATTATTATTCTATTATTTTTAATAATATATAATACATATTATTATAATTATTATATTATTTTTAATAATCTTACCAGAAGACAGTTTCTCCCATACATATTCATTCAGTTTGTATTTGCTTTCAGCAATCGGCGAGCTTTCATGGCAACTCAAATGAAGGACTGGAGTTGTGGGCGGGGCCTCGGTCTTTTCTTTCGAATTGAATCCATACTTAAATAAATCATTCTCTAGTTTAGTGCTATTTAACTTACATTTTCAAAGTAGGTGGTCAAAACTACGTTCAGATCCTTAAGCTCCGCCCCCAATCCAACAGGACTCCGCCCACCATTCATTCGCTCGTCTCCTTCGGGTTCAGAATTAGCTTCACGGTCGGTCTGAGATGTTTTCGGCGAATTGTCAGTGACGTTGTCCAAACTGGCCGAAGCGACGGTGCTCTGCGTACGAAGACCAGATTTAACATCAGTGGCAAGAACTGCCGTAGAAGGCTAAACAAATAGAAAGAATAATGATTATCGTTAAAGAAAGAATTCAAAACCAATCAATAGTAGACTGTTTAGGACTAATTGAACTAGGTTTGATAGATGGAAGACTTAGGCAACTGAACTGAGTATCCATAATATTCCTTTAATAATAGTACTTATCTGTATTCAGTCCTTTATTATCTTAATACAGTCCTTTAATTCTTATTTAATAGTCCTTTTTACTAACCGAATTGCTCGTGTTAGATGCCGTGCTTCCAGTTATACTGGCTTGTGTACGAGAACTTCTTCTTCTAAGGTTGGGAGTAGTATTCGAGAACGAAACACGGCTTCTTAAAGATTAATTATAATTATTAATTTATAAATTTAAATTAAAAGGATAATAAAGTTTTATTATTTATTACAAGTTACAATTTATTATAAAATTACAAGTTTTATTCAATTTTAAGTAAATTTTTAAATTTTAAGTATTACAATTTATTATAAAATTACAAGTTTTATTCAATTTTAAGTAAAACAAACCTATTTGGCAGAGTTCCAACTGAAAAATTTGCCTCTGAACTGACCGAATTCGAAGTCTGCGATTGCTGAAATGAACTTATTAGGGGAATACGTTTTCGGTAATATAATTTCAGTATATGTTTCCAATAGGGCATTTTTGGCTGATTCCAACCCAAATCAGTCCAGCTTCTAGTTAGCCGAAAGTATCGCAGACTCAGCCCAACTCAGTTGATTGAAGCGCTCACTTTACATAGCCCAGCTGCCAATCTCATGTTTATATAACTGGACTATGTAATACGAAACTGAGGTAATAACTATTGTATATATCACAGTATGATCGTCATTCAATCGTCATTTAATCGTCATTTAATTCGTTCATGCCCTGACAGCCCTTTAAAACAGTCCTTTAAACTCCACTGTGATTATGCATTGCTATTTGAACAACTATAAAATCAATTAAAAGAATAAAACTTTTTATATTATATATTTATTTTTATATAATTCTTTTTAAACTAACCGTATTTTCCGTTTTATTCTTATTTTCCCTTGTATAAACACAGTTAATTGGCTCATTCATTGCAATTCGTTTGACTCCTTCCGAATTAGGAAGTTTAGGTGGAGAACTAGGACGGGAAGTGGCCGGAGAAGTAGTCTAAAAGAATAAACTCCGCCTACTATTGATTAGATGGATAGGCTCCGCCCCTTATCCATTGGATAGATAGACTCCGCCCCTTATCGATTATTACCGTCGACTCCGCCCCTTATTGATTATTACCGTTGACTCTAAAGATCCTCCGTAACTATTGCTACAACCAAATACGTAAACAATTGACTGAATAATGAAATCCACAAGAAAAACTAGAGCCAAAGAGACCACCAAAGCACATAAAAACCTAGAATTAATAAAAATAATATTATTAATATTAATATTAAAACTTACATAATAACTTCATAGGATATTATTTCATAATAGTTTTTAATTTCCTCTACTTCCGGTGTTTTGGCTTCCTCTGTTGAAGAAAAGAAACTGGCTGGGGCCGGCCTAAATACTTTAAATTCAATCAATAATAAAATTTAACAAACTTAATTATCGGAGCTGGTTCTGGACAAGAAAGTACATATCTAAGAAGACCTTTAAATTGAGCCAACCAGGTGACGGAACCTAAAAATAAAATATATTCACAATATTAAATATATTTAAAATACCATTTGTTGTATTCAACTGTTCCATAGCAAACAAATTCTATAAACTGATATAAACTCTATTGGGATCTTCGTAGCTCGCAGAATTTTGTAAAGTTATGTTAGGGCTTGTGAACATGGAAGATTTTGGATTTGTGAGTATTATTGAGTGAGAAATCCTCAAGGAATACGGATTCAGAAACTGCAAATATAGAAATTCTTTGCTTGGATATAAGGGACTGAGACTTCTAATACCTTGTGGGATTCTTCAGGTCTAGCCCATCTATTCTTATGGGATACCTCCTAGATGGCTACAGGAGATGATTAAAACTGCGGTAGGTCTCACAACCACCATAATTAGCGCACCAGCGCAACATTCGCAGACCTTTAATGGCTAGGAAATTCGTCCAACGACAATAGACAGTTAGTTTTTAACATTACCTTTCCGGTTTAACGAACATATTCACTCAAACGGTTTTATAATTAAATTTATTTTCTTCTTTAGTTAATAAAAAAGTAAATAAATTATTACATGAAAGGCAATTGTATGATCGACCTTAACAGTCTGATTGGATTCTTGGTTTATTAGATATTAATGTTATTTTCTTACAAACTTAAATAAATTAATAGATATATAGTTAAGAAGATAAATAAATAAATGAGATATAATAATTTTAACCATGTCTTCTATCAGTAGCCTTCTGTACAGTAGAAGAGTAATAGCAAGCACGGCATAGGGCTCGATATAAGTCCGCACCGCCGATGATTTCAACCTAAATCAATCTAACTAATACTATTACTATTACAACTAAAAGCAACTTCTAGGATTGGTTCAGAAATAATTAATCTAGTTTCCAAATAGTCACCTGACCAAACAGTGTTGTGAGAAATTCTATTCCCCAAGAATCGGGGATATATATATATCGTGGTGGCCCATTTCTTAGAAGCGTCGCCTCATAAGCTAGAGGTCGATGGTTCGAATCCTTTTTTTCTTTTTTCTTTCTGTTTAAACAAACTTTTAAAAATATATATCGGGAACCGTCGTTTAACTACCTTGCGCCCGGGATTTACTACAAAAAAAGGATTTTCCGGTGCAGTTAGATAATCGGAATAAGTAATCGATCTTTCATGTTTAGCTAACCTGTTTATCTTGTGTTGCTCTAAACGTAAATGGAGCATTCTCGCCACAGTGCATGCAAACTGCCGATAGTTTGCGAATATCATCACAGTACGGCAGCAGTTGAGAGACTTCGGGGAATGGCTGTAATGGTTGTAGTAGGTTTTATTATAAACGGTTGATCACGGATGAAGTAGAACCCCGGTTACTTGTATATTTTTATGAAGAAGTTGTGTGTTAACAAATTTTCAGGCAAGGTGTTTCAGAATTAGCTCATGAAATGTTTGACAGCTCTTAGATCTATAGAAAACCGGGGGCTCCCAGAAAAAGAACCGTTAACCGTTAGAAAGAGAACTATTTTGAACAGCAAATCTTGCAAATTGCTTTCAAAACAGTTCCGTATTTGCAAGTTTTCTAGGAGTGAACCCGGTTTGATTCTTGGTCTACTAGCGATATTTAGAATTCTGCCGTATAATATTGTTTTTGTATTCTAACATTAGGGCGCATCTTCCTACCTTTCTGTTAAAAGTTCCATCTAAAGCGGCTACAATAACAATCTTTCCGGCAGAAGCAAGCTGCTCACAGGTAGAAGAGAGATCGTCGAACTGAAAAAAGGCAGGAAATTAAATCGTATACTTAATATTAATAATTAATAAGTTTGTAAGCTCCGAGCATAGAATATCTTTCCTTCCAAAGAACTAGATAGACTTAGTCTCTAGTAAACGCAAAGACTGACAGCAGCTAGGGGCCGGGCCCAATTTTTCCAGTTTAATACTTCAAGAAAATAAAACACGACTCACAAACTGGCCTTCATCCACTGCAACCACCTGGGTGTTAGGTTCGAAGAGCCGCTCGCGTACCTCGGCCAACCGTCTGGCCTTCAAGGTGGCCCCTTTTGCTGTATTTCTAGAATGGGATATCAGGCATTCAAATGTAGACTCTACGTTATTCGCTGTCAAGACTCTCATTCAAAATTGATGTTTTTTACTACACATTTGAAGAATGTTGTCTTCTTATCACTCCTTCAAATAAGAAGATTTCAATTTGATCTGGTTCTCGGACCGCACAAGACCGGAATAGCCACTGGTTAATCGATATTTATGTTTCTTAACTTCGGCTTACTTCTGATGTGTTACTATTAAATGTTCATCATATCTTGTATCGCCTGCATATTTCACCAATAGACAATTCTTCTTCGCTATTTGGTACCGGTCATGCAGACGAATAAGCTCTGTTCTAAAACTTAGATTTTGCTTAGGAGCTTTCGGATGAGTAAATCAATTATTTGAGTAGTTTGTTAGTCTTTCTCAATCAGTATGGTCGAGGTGATTCGTCTAGATTTACTGAAAGTTAGCAAAGGACTAGCTGGACCCAACGGCTAGGAATAAGCAGAGAAAAATGAAACAAATATGGAATCAATGTTTGTGCCTACGTTTTCCCACTGAACATAGGTCCTAGTATACATGTGATCGTGCCGTAGGGTGCATCGGCTTCGACATCGTGGTCTGGTAGCATTCTGAACCATTGTGTACTTTAAGAAACTGTCAAGAATTGAGAGAGAATGCAATAAGACAACTTTTGATATTACTGGTTATTCTTTATCAATACATATATTATTCAAGAGCGCATGGAACTAAGTTAATAGCCGAAGGTGCTGTTAATTGGTTAAACTAGCTTTTTTTTTTCTTCAAAAAATCAGGTTTTACATATACCTAATGCAGCCTTTATACAATACCGAGTTTTTCATTATCTTTAAAACTGGCCACAATCGTGGTCAAAACTAAACCAATACGGTATACGATGGTGTGGATGGGCCCTAAATTTCGATCCAGTTTCTCATTTTTTCGATGTGCAAAATAAACCGCTCTGCATTTCGAAACGTATACTTTGGGACAAATTTCTATCCTTACCAAAAAATGGTTCGAAATGAGATATCAATAAGCAACTAAAAATTCTCAACCGACAACCTCGCGGCATAAATAAACTTCTAACGAATAAAACAAATGAACTAGCCACTAAATCACTGAAAACTAGAAAAACGCCCCAATAAATTAATCGCATGACATAGATCCAGTTCTCGGGATAGTTCCGCCCAATGTGTCTGATCTAGCCGATATAAGTGCTACAATTTCACACACGACGCTCACCATTTTCAACAAACCTGAAATTAATATGTGACCAGATCTATAGGTGAATATCATTTATTACAACATCAAATTAACAACTTTAGCATCAACATAATATCATTATTGTTAATATAATCCTTACCAAGAACACGCCTTTGTTCCGCCTCACTGTAAACTTAAATACCCATAAAATGAGGAAATCATTGCTACAATGGTAATTGGGTCTGCAGAAAATAAGCTATTAAAACTAAACTTCACAAAGTAGGAAAATACGAAGGTGTAAAATCGAAAGAATCATTTTAGCCTGCAAGGGAACTATGGAAACGAGATCTACTATAACGAAAAGCAATGACGAAACTGAATATAATAGAAGCATATGAAAAGTAAATGTCATATAATATGTGATATAGATAAAAACAAAGTGATCAGTTAATACCTGACACCGCGACCATTCATACTAGACTGCCCACGGTTGACGCGGTAATTCTTCACATCGTCATACCTTTTCCTAGCATCTGAAGCATCGAGAGCAAGATCACGAAGAATAGGGACAAATTGAGAAATCATGTCAACAGGCAGATCTGACTAAAAACATAAAATAAGCTATACGAATGCAACTCAAAACAACCAGCTTCTCGAATATTATTTCCAACGAATTCTTCACATCTTCTAATGGATGATCGTAAAGCTGATCTATCTCAGCCATTGGTAGTGGTTCATGTGGCTCAAGATGTCGTCTGTAAAATAACATTGAACTGAATAAAAATAGGGTCAACGGACGCTCTCTTCTTGCTGGGTGATATTCTTCTAGCGCCCATTCTATTTGACCCAAGCATCTTTTTCATCGGAAGCCCTCTCCCGGTACTTGTAGAAGGCATATCAGCGGTTCCATCCTGTAAGAACTAATACAAGGCTGATAATTACAAATAGAGCAGACGAACCTCCCCGTTGTCTTCAATCAGCATACTATCGTCAACATTAATATCATCGTCATGTGTCATATCATGCCGGTGGCGCATACCAGGTATTTCAGTCTCGACGAGATCATCAATGCCACCAGCAGCTATATCTACGTCGTCCATCATGATATCATCAGCACCACCCATTGGTAGACCATATAATGAATCCTGCAAGCCGATAATAGACTTATACAAGTAGTTTAACTTACAGTAACATATGATTCTTCGATGTTATTGATTAATTCACGGAAAGGAACATTGTGCTTCGTTTGAATGACGTCAACGGGGCGTCCAACTGGCGGAGATGTATGATCGTGTTCGTATTCTCAAAAAAGAAGAAGTGTAGGAACAAGAACAGAAAAGGTACTCACTAGGAATGTAAAGCGATTGTTCGTCGATACACTGACCATGAGAATGAGCAGTGCAATATTCAACCAGAATGGTCCTAAAATAGAAGCTTGGGAATGTACTGGATAAACACCTACCCATCTTCTCGTGGAATTTTGCGTAAGTAAGCACTGCACGACAGAATTAGCCGACTGTGAAAACGATCACGCTCCTCTTGAGAATAATTTCGGAACCTATACCCATGTTTTGAGGAGATAAAAATTGCCTACTTACCAGTGAGCTCTAGCAACTAGAGTGCAGCCATAATATTTATATGTCATAGTAGTATCTTTTGTTTTCCGAGACTTGTGCTGTTTGAACTGAATACCGCCACAGCTTTGAATCCAATCATAGAAAATCTTAACATTATATTGAACAAAGCAATGTCAGAAAGCATACATCATATTCTTCTTCATCTTCCAGCAATATGTCGTAGACTGGAGCATCAACTCCATGAATATCGTAATGATGTTCAGCTAGTTTGCGATAAGATGGAACAAATTGAAGACATTCGGTGCAGAACTGGCCATTGTGTTTGGGAGGAAGATCTGCAGGGAGCACCTCAGACTAAACAGAGAATGCACCAAAAAATTACAACTGTCACTTACCACATCTTTTATCGTTGCACAACCACGGGCAACATGCTCTTCTCTTTCCTCAGCAGTCACCAAAATCTTGCAGCCAATGCAGGCGAAATAAATGGATGGCATAGTTTTACCACCAGCGCTTCGCCAATTGCGCCGAACAGAGCAATGCTTGTCCTTTTTCGATATTTCCATCAAATAGCGCGGATTTGGCTTAAGATCACGTCTGGGAGCTTTCTGAAAAATACTTGAAAGTTATTTGATTTCTTTCAAAAATCTCACTCGGTGGCTCGTAGGTTTTCTCATTCCTTGACTTGGACGACCTCTACCTCTCTGTTCAAGTCGATGATTGTCAATGTGTTCATCATCCTGTATATATGGTTAAAAAATACGCTTCAAGAAGATCTGCTTACACTGTGTCTGTTTTCCAGTTTCACAGGTCTTTGTCCATCGTCCACATCTATATCTTCCGTAAACTACAAAAATACTTTGAGAAATATAGACTGTAAATTCCAACCTCTTCTAGATCTTTATCATCAGTTCCATTTACATCAATTTCCTCGAATTCTTCCAAGTTTACATGTTCTTCAGAGACAGAAATGTATCTTACTTCCTCTTGCTTCTCAATAACGGAAGGAGCGTGATTTTCTTCATTGAGCTGAAATAGTCAAACCAATCCAAGAGCATCACCGACTAAATTTACCTCTAGAGAACATTCACGTTCGGCTCTCTTTGCAGCTAACCGCTGCGATCGCTTGGCGGGCGAATGGATATCTGTTTGCGACATCATCCTTGACTCTTATTCCATCCACTAGAAGCATACTTGTATGTAATTTACTCATTCAACAAAAGAATATTCGAAAAGTATTGAAATTTAAACACAGGCGCGCAATATGATCGCGGTGGTGTTGTGGTGGAGCGATTCGAAATGCGAGCGGTTGCTTGGTAATTAGAGCGCCGCTTGCGCAGAGACGCAGACAAAAGGCGGTGCAGTGAATTGCCCCGCCGCTGTGACATAAACTTCAAGGGATTTTTCAAAATTGACAGCAAAATTTAAGGACCGAAGCTTCACCGTCATTAGCAGGTATCGCTAGATTTA
This sequence comes from Phasmarhabditis papillosa, assembly GCA_034691345.1. Classification (NCBI taxonomy): domain Eukaryota; kingdom Metazoa; phylum Nematoda; class Chromadorea; order Rhabditida; family Rhabditidae; genus Pellioditis; species Pellioditis papillosa. The sequence goes on from JAQGAV010000717.1 coordinate 8,689, forward strand.
CTCATGGAAACTGACAAAATTATGATTTGATCATAACTCTCTATGGCAAAAATATAGCTTGATTTCGCAGGGGAAATAATCGATAACGGGGATGGCGCACGAACAATTTGCGCCCCAAAACAATTCTAAAGTTATAATAATTTATTTGAATAGCAACCGTACATAACAAGTGAGATCGTCAAGAGGTAGTAAAAATGATATTGAAATTATGTGCAAAGTAAGAAAATAAGATACAGATCATTTACAATCAAAATTACAAAAATGAAGCCCAGCCAGAGAAGAGAGCAGCAAGATTTTCTGTATTTGTTGCTTCTGCTAAGAGACGCTGAGCCTGAAAACAAATTACTCTGCAATTGTTCTAACGGAGTTTACATACCTGTAGTTTAGGATTCACCGAAGCAATGGTAGCATCAGTACCATTCAATTTATCACGAAGTCTGGATATTGCAGTAGCTGCCACATGGGACGGTTGTGTTACATCGCTGCTATCACGGAAGTTGGCCATTGTTTCACGAAGAAATACGGAAGCCATACCCATAATAACCTACAAAGATTATTGAATTGATGTATACATCTGAAGACAAACCAGCTTATTATTCCTTAGATTTGACAAGGCCGCGGAGCAGTGAAAATTCAATGTTCCATTGATTCCTTGGATCAATATAGGATCCAATAAGTCGCGTGTAAGACGAAATGGCACTCTCTCAGGCACGGGAAGAATTCGCTTTCCATATTCTAGGATCATTCCTGAAAGATATATGATACACTATCGAAAGCTGTAACAAACCAAGGTCAATATGCACAAAATTACAGTTTTCCTCGTCAAAAAGAACATTGCTAGTGTGACGATCTCCCAATCCAACCACGTAACACACTAAAAACATCCAAAATAAAAAAGATACACTGAATAACTATCGACCTATGCTCCATTCAGCCAAACTAAGAACGTAAGCGTCAATACGTTCAATCCACTCTCCTACTGTCGGAAACTTTCTATAGAAGAAGTGCCTAAAAATTCATATTGAAAAAAAAAATAGAAATCATACAAACCTAAATACTGGCGTTATTCTATCTAATATCTCCTGCTGAAATATGTCATCTGTCATTGCACCTGTGCGCTGTAAATTATTAACTTCAGCTCTTACACCATTAACATCTTCAGTTGGATGTATTTCATGATGGAGACCGCTCTGCATGTCACTGCCAACGAGGATATTTTCTTAAAATTTGAATATTAATACTATTTAGTGAGGCATACATACTTAGAGCGGATGTATTTTCGCAGAATTCAATGACACCGGAATATCCGTCGAGAGGCATTACATTGTAAGTTCGCAAAGGCTGCCTGCTGTTCAGAAGATCGCTCATGACAACGAATAATTGTTGGACTAAACTGTCTTGACGTAAATCTTCGCCATACTGAAAGAAAAATAGATATAACATATATAATTCAATCAAACCTTCCAAACAGTTTTGTACCACAACCCATCGCTTCCCTTGACTCTGATCACTTTCGGGGCTGACTGGCCATCTGCCTTTTGGCAAACAGGATCAATTTCTGCCCACCTAATCAAATTCATTCCTTTATAATCTCCAGCAATTCCCAGCTAAACAAAACGAATAAAACATGAAACCTATCTGCAAAACCTTTTGGTCTATCACTGGTAGTGGAATTTTTTTCAGCTGATAAATATTTTTGACGATTAGTATATTTTCAGCGGACATTATGTAACCTACAAATATGATTAAATTAGCCATATAAAACCTATCTAGGTACCTTCTTTTGTTTTAGTGAAATACTGAACAGCATCAGTTCTTAGCCATACGAATTGCCGATACATATTTTGAGCTGCAGTTAAACAATTGACGATATTTTTGAAGGATAATCTTGCAGCTTGCGGGACCTTTCTTTCAGCATTGGCTATCAACGAATCAATACGTGGGCCCATTGTAGAAGCGATCTAAAACACCAGCGACAACTAGAATCTGACAACAGTTGCTTACTAAAAACTCCTTATCATCGAAATTGAGAGCTCCGGGATCAATAACACTTTTTCCATGACGAAATTGATCGGCTTTCATCTTGTAATGGGCAAGCTTCTTATGCAGTTGGGTTCCGTCAAATTTGTATCCGAGTAGAACAGGCAATACGTGAAATGGATAAGCCACAATTAACCGGGTAACAAGCTGCAAATATGAAAGGTAAGCCCTATTGAAGTTCGAAGACCATCACTACTTACATCTCGAATAACGAAAGATATAGGCGATTCGGTGAAGCAGTGAGAAACAATGTGCGAGAGAACAGGAATCCAAATAGATGGGGTGAAGTCTAACACATACTTCTGAAATACGAATGATGCTGAGTTGGACTAAAGAGCAAACCCTTAATTCGTCAACAACACTTTGATTGCGTTCATATCTGAAGACTATGTCTAGCAGCGGAAATAAAATGCGAATGCACTTGGACTTCTCCAAGTCAGATGGGGGAGAAGAAGAGTCCACAGGACCGACAAATTCTATACGAGTAGTTACATATGGTTAGATGTTGATAAACATACTTAGCAGCCGTAATCCTGACTTGACAATCAGGTCCACGGTAGTATCAAGATGGTTGCGCACTTTTTTGATTTCCCGTTGCTCACATTCAAGCTCACGGGATACAATTGTCAATCGGCGTCGCTCATCCGAAGATATATCAGATGATTTCCTATAGCAATATTACACTTATATATGATAAAAGCGAAAACCAATATACCGAATTTTCTCAAGTGGTTTTAGTGCCGACCAGTGTTCGACTGCTTCTACTCGAGTGGTGAAGGAAGGTGTCGTCATATAAGATTCTAACTCGGTAAGCTGGCGAAGTCCCAAGGTGTGAAGCTGTTCAATTGCTTTTGCCGCTAATGAAACAGGTAGCTCTTCCGAAAGATTTTCCACCAACTATAATCCATATATTAATAAGGCATGATTAGCAACGCATATATTGGATAAAATAAAAGTAACGAACTTCTGACATAAGTTTGATTGCTGCATCTAGTTGTTGCATATCGTCGACATGAATGCGACCCAACAAGCAAATAGCATCCAAGGCGATATCATATTGAAGATTCTGCCTAAATATATTTGATAAATTAATAAGAACGTTTCGCAAACCCAGTAATAGTAGTCAGATGATAGTGAGCCATCTGATAATCCCCGGTTGCAATCATTATTCGGCACTTTTCGATTTGAAGTATATCAGAGAAACGTTTGTGCGTTGTGGAGTTTGTTTGTACCACCGATTGCCACATAGCTACGAGCTTAAGACAAGCCTAAAATCACTTCATACTTCAGTATTCCCAAATGAAGAATGCTGTTTGTGCACAATTCAATACAAAGTAGAAAAACTCACGGGGAAAGCTTTCACAGCCATCAATTTTTCGTTGCAAATTTGAATCAGAAATGATGTTGATTCAGCCATTTGGCCAATTTGACTGTCAGTAAGAGATTCACTCTGAGGGGAAAAGACAGTCAACTGTGTAGAAGTTAACCATTCCCGGTAACAGTAAGCGGACGCCATAAGCAAATTCACAGGTTTACATTTATCCATATGCTGAATACAATACAAAATAATAAAATATAGACAATGCTTCCAACCGTTTGGTTAATATATCCCATGATAAACCTGTATAGGAATTCGAGTTCTCTAATTTCAACTATTAAGCTAATTCCATGGCTTGCGAGATCGGCAGTATCAAGAATCGAAATTTTTTGTGTAAGATTTGATCTAAATTGTACTGAATGAATCGGCCACAATGAGGGAAAACTTGCATCATAGCAGAGAAAATTTGTGGATCACGAGTGGACACTGCTTGGTGAATGGCTGCATACAATCTTGACCATTTTCCAGTTAATCTTTTGAAAACCACATAGAAGAGAAGGCGAGCAATGAAAGCTTACTTTTTCGGGTAACTAACGTTAGTTTGTAACCAATCGAGAGATACCATGGCAAAGAGATAACGGGTATCATGATCAGAAGATTCAGAGGTGTCTCCACTTTAATTATACATCTTAAAATTATATGAATGAATTGATCACCTGAAGAAACGGGCCATTGCAACTTGCTCGGGTGTCGAAAGCGAATCAGACGATAGACGGATCCAATTATTCTCGGCAACAGCCTTTATATGTTGAACCTTCGGACTAACCTGTAACAATCAAACCTTATTCACAAAGCCGACAAACATAAAAAACCTGCGCCCAACCAGGGAGAGATTTGGAAGCATTGAAGTCATTGGTATTGACATAAATATCTTGCAGTAACTCGGTTAGTTGTCTATTTTCAGGGATCTTCCCGCCACAACCAATTCGATTACGACGTTCTGCCACCAACCTAGAATTTGCTTAGCATCAATGAAGCTTGAACAAAGGTTTACCTATCAAACGCCAAATTTACTACTGCATAAGCATGCTGATGATAGCCTGCATTTTCAATAAGTCTCGCAATAACGAACAATTCTGTAGGAGAACACTTTACGGTAGACCAGATGCCTAGGCCAACACCATCTATGCATTCGCATATTGTTCGAGCAAAACGATCTAGCGATCTATCAGTGGCGTCTAAGAATAATAGGATGAACTAACGGTTTGAACCAAAATAAAACCGACCAATATGGTCGAAATGTTCAATTCCAAACTCCAAAATGGCTTTGGCACACTTCAAAGCGGCGCTGTTTGCACAAAGACAGGGAGCCAGCAAATGACACAGAATTGGCTAAAAAGAATAAAGGGGTATTTCTGTTATTTCGGATAACTTATTTTCCTAGGTGGAATACCCAGTCCAAATATAAGAAGGACCCCTAATTATTTGCTGTAGATTCCCGGGACGTCCACCCGAAAAACAAGGATATTTTTGAGTAATGGAGACCTATAAAGACCAAAATAGCTCGTCCACCACCAGAAAAACTCAAAGCAGGTGGACCTCTAATTTTCACGTTGAAATTTATCAGGGAGGACCGCCCACTTTAGGCCACTAAAAACTGGACTATCCTACCTATGTTTATTTTTTTGTGCAACTAACCATTTCCCGCAACATTTCCTTAATAGCGGAAAGAGGCTGCCACTGTGGTTTTCCACGAACATGGTCAGATACAACTTTTAGTAGCATTTCACACAGTCCAACAGACAAATCTGTGGACTGTATTTCTGATCTTGGCAAAGAAGTCGAGAAGATCTAAAACGAGAGTTATTCTGAGTTTGCGAATAAAAATACCTCCTTCCATTGAAGAATTGACTGATCTTCTAAAACGTTGGAGGAAAGCACACGCAGGCAACATAAACTTACGTCGTAACTGAGCAGTTCACTGAAGCAAACTCAGTTTAATATTGAGACTTTTTACCCACCGATATGAAGCCAATTGCAACTGACAATAATCGGCTAAACATGAAAGATATGCTTTTGAAGCTTTTGGAGCACGAAACATGGGCTTTAATTCACATTCCTTGTTGAAGAACAATATCAATTTGGCTAACACTGGCCTAACATGAGGAATCACCTCCCAGGCAAGAAGAAATTGGTCAAACATATAATTTTCTGAAATTTGTATGAATCATAATAAGTCTTTACAAACAACCTTTTCTCCTGATTTCGTCGACATATTGAGGTCGGACAGTAATCTTCGACAGCAAATAATCCCAAAAGGTTTTCAGCATAAACACGTCAGCTGTCTGTAAGAAAACATTATTATTATAAAATTTACCTTAATTACCTACCTCAGTTCTCCCATTTTTGACTAGAGAAATTGCTTCCTTTTTAACAATTTCCTTCAACATTTCCTTCGCTGCAGTAACCTCGACAGGCTCGAGTAAAGGACACCAAATATCAACCAAATAAGCCATTGAGATGCCACCGTCGTTGAGTTCCCGGCAAGCGGCACAACAAGAGTCAAACATTTCTTCAATACAATAGTCGCGACTATTCCTATGACACAGTGAAGAATCAATAGGGGAATTTATATGGACCAACCTCTCTACTACACTACTCAATATGTGCATCATTATTGTTCTGATGACAACAACAAACGGCTTCTTCATTTTCTCAGCCATTTCAGGGGAGTCAGTAATCAATTTATAGAGGATGGGAATAAGGCGATGCTCGAGCCCTAGTCTCATATGTGAAGCAGCCTACGGTAATACATATTATTGCAGTAATTAAACCATAGCCCACCACAGAAAATAGAGAGGCTAGGAGATGGTCGGCCCGGTCAGAGTAAAGCGTCCAGAACGATTCGCTAACTGTTGGCCAATGACTGAAACAGTAACATCCGAACTCTCGGAACTACTAAACAACGAACTAACATAACATCTAGCGTGAAAGCCGCCGGAAAGTCTTCAGCTGAGAAGGTATGGCCTTCTTGTGCCAACTTCTTTACTAGGGAACTGTCTTGAAGAGTCAGTAGACGTCTGTTAAACAACAATTGAAAGAGATACATAACTACATTAAACACCTATGAATGTCGCTCATTTTGCAGCTAACTTTATTCACAACTAGAGACAGTGAATAGAATTCCAAATACTCGTTCATTTGTGGAACGAAGTCTGCGCAAACCTGAATCTGCAAATTATATTATCTGCAATCGGCTATTACCTCATAAAGCTTTTGATCACCTACAATCTGAGCAATAAGCTTATGAGATACTGTCCAAAGATGAGGTGATGAAAACACGTGCCTACGAAGAGATTGTAGGGTAGGAATCAGAGCTACTTACACCTACCTTATTAAACACTGAAGCAGAATGTTATTGTTCTCAGAGTGATTGTACATGGATGAGACAACGGTGGGATTCAATTGAATAGCATCCAGATGTTGAATAGCAGTAGGGGAAGTTACAGCGTTAACAATTTCCGGAGGTAGCTTTCCAGTGTGAATAATATGGGGCTGAAAGTAATCATTAAATTCATAAAAAACAATAAAGTACCTTCATGCGGAGCTCAAGTTCACTTATCCATCTGGTTTTCAACTGAATATCCTCTTCTTCATGGTGGCCGCTCTCAGTTTCTTCTTCGACAATCTGCCTTTAAACAAAGCTTGTAGAAAATGCTAACCAATTGCGATTTTATTTTTTGTGAAGGGTAATCCTATTGTTTTGTTAAAAATTCTTACTTTGCGCGTTGAATCATAAGAGATATGGCAGTTGGTTCCAAAACATCGCCACACTTCTGCATTAAAAGAATAACGTCAGGACAAAAATGAATAGCTGGCAAAAAACATTCCAGTTGTGAAGCGGCCTCATTCAGCAAGGCGGGATTCGCAGTTCCACATCGTAGCAGTCTAGCTACCTCATCCATATAAGCAAGCTGGAACAGCTCAGGGTTACACTGAATACATCATGTGAACTTACGAAACATTGTGTTGCAATAGGAAAACCACAAGTTCCAAATCTGGCGAACAGCACAGGACATTCAGAACTTCTGGTCATTAGGGCTTCACGGGCCGCAACGGTTACTTCACGGCCGTAACCGGAAGGGGTAGGATCAAGAGCTTTCAATAGAGGCAAACGTTCGCCAGGTTCTAACGAGCATACAGATATGATCCATTCAGAGCAACTCTGCCGAATTTGTTAACTTAAAGTAAAAATAGATATCCTACCGCTAGAACGGAATGCAGGGAATTCAGGGAGGGAGCCCTCTTAGTATTGGATGATAAATAGTAACAGAACCGTAAAATGACATTACACAATCGAACCCGTTCCCTGTTATCTCCTCCTAAATATCTAGGTTCAATCACCAAACCTGTGAAAACAAACTTACTACGAAACCAAGTGTCGTGTACACGAAGTAAAATATAATCTACAACTTCCGAGATCAATATATCAGTATAAACCAGCGAAAAATTAATATGTGAGCTAGGTGGTGCATCAGAAACCAATGGCTTTTCGATCAAGCCTAGTAATTTGAGACTGTGATTCAGTGTATACATCTCTTCTAAACAAAACTAATTAAATGCCAGAAGTGAGTACAAGCTAACCGTTTTCCAAGGCTTTATTTTTCACCTCAATTGGATGGTAGAGACACAGTTGATATAATAACTGAGAGATATCTTCCTTAGAGTTTTCTATGAACCAGTCAGCTAACTGACATCGCAGCCTGAGAAGGAAAAATATACAACTCCATTTAGTATAAAATTCACTTTGGGTGTGAGACTTACCTCCATTGTGCAATACCACTAGATTTTTCGTCAACACCAGGGAATGAAATTCGTTCATCAAACTCCAAATTTTGTAACATGAACAATATTGTCGACAACGAAGATGCACCCCGTGAATGAGCGGCAGTGGCCAACAATGACTCGACAATTGAGGTATCAGTACCAATAATCTGAAGAAATCTGTATATACATACAAAACAAGTCTGCTCACTTCTTTGAACCGTCGCAGGATAGTGATCATAAGCCTCATCGAGCAATCCAAAGCATCCTCAACGTGCGAGGATACGACGGCATACTTCCAAATCGCCTGGATTCTGACTCGTGGATCCTTCAATAATTAAAAAAAATTCACTTCCCGCAAGTTGGAAAACCTGCATGCTATCGCACATTAATGTCGCTTCTGACTTCACATGCACGGAATCCGTACCCAAAACGCCTTCTTGAACCAAGGTGCAGATGATATTGCAGAAATAGCTACGTTGTGCATCACTATGATCCATTTTGTTTATGACAATATTAGTAGGATCGCTAACCTAATATTCACATTTTGTTTCCAAACATCCTGAGCAATTTGTTCCAAGCGGTTCCTGCCTAACCGATGACTCCAAGAACGGATAACAGAGTTAAGAATGATCAAACATGAGCAGACAAGATTAGGTCGTTGAACCGGTTTTAGAGAACGGCCAGAATAATCAAAGTCCCAGTTGATCAGAGACTGGAAGAATTAGGATTATGCCGGATACAGATAATTTTAGATGAATAACCATCTTTTTCGCGTAACGGAGCCAACCAACTTTTGAATATCTTCTTTTTGAAACCAACTCTAGCGTAACTACTTTAGATGTACAAGCGCCAAAATATTACCACCTACGTCGTTCGAATGTATGTTGCTTTTCATGCATTGTAGAAAAAATGCTGCAAAATACGACCCTTTGCATAGCGATCCTTTTTAACGAGCCAAACAATTGCCGCTTCCTACTAAATAACTTCCAATTGTAAATGAACGCACTTCAAAAATAGTGGTTTCTTTTCTTTTCTTCGCGGGTGTGGACTGGGAAAAAACAGCCGATCGATTAGCCACCGAATAATCCAGACATACACGATCTCCATCGGGACACAGCTCGCATATTACTATTGCTCTAAAAATGTGACTCAACATAGTAAACAGATACATGTCCACTGCCATTTGACACAGTTCTTAACTTACCTCGCTACCAGGCCCAGTTTATCATCTGCTACTATAAAATTTGCTCGATTGACCGATAAAGACAGCAGGCTCCTTAATATAAGTTAAATAGAGTAATCATTACAGTACATACTTCACAGAACATCGGAGAATTTGAGAAGCAACTGAATAGACTGGCTCAAAAGTGAGAGCGGATGAATTACAATCCGGCATTGCTAGTTGGCAAAACATATCCAAGAAGCGCCAAGCAACTTCCTAATTTATGATTACTTCAGTGAATGTAATTAGGTGACCTACGTTCTCCGCATTTGACTCCATGGTCAGAGAATCACTTAAAAATTCAGCATAGGGAATGGTAGTTGCTAGAATCAGATCTCGGCACTCGATACCCCAAACGTCAAGACAGAAAACAAACAGCTCCAAAACGGATTGTAAATGAGATTTACTAACACTAAAATAATTATATACAGTAATAAATTTGACAAAACAACTTTTTGGGTCTAGTTCCAGAACTTACAACCGAATCCAACAGCTGCAGGACTAGTGTTTTGCCGTACAAGTGTAGGGGTGTCTCCCGAGCTGATCGCAAAATGGACAGAGCTATTTGTATGTAATATATTTGTGAGTCTGATCGTGGAATTCGTCTTATATATGGAATGACCCGATCCCAAAGCTCTAAAACTACTAATTGAAAAACAACAGTATAAGCGATGAAATATGTCGTTTCAATATTGGGGCAATCAATTGGTAACATAAAGCCTAAAAACTTACTTTTCGGTAAATCGGCTTCTAACGCAAAATCTGAATTCGACACGAACTTGCTCAATATAGATGCCAGTGCAGATTCCATCCAGGATTGTTCACTTATATATGCATTTGATAGGAGCTTCAGTAACATGGATGAGAAGTCGATTGTGTTATTTTGTACAACATCATAACGCGAATCTGGAATTGATATCGATAACGAAAACCGAATTTAAGCAAGTATTTGCAAAACTCCAAGATTAAAAAAGCACTATTTTCAAATAACTATATGTTATGAATGAAGCAAATAATATATCAACAATAAAAACATAAAGAGCTCACCGTCAGCTAGCTCGGTGGCTAGTTTTATAAAATTATTGAAACTGGCATGCTTCGGAGAAAAAGATTTTTGACCTGATTTTGTGTGATTAGTATTGGCTTCCTGAAAATGGCTTTAAAGAAATATGGTCTGCCGATTGAAACCTACTTTTAATGCATCTTCATAGATATAGTAAGCGAGATCAGAAAGTGACAGAACGTGGCTATAAACTTCTTCGAGTAAATACTTTTTGAATTTAGTCAGCAGCTGATCGACGATTGATAACTGCTGCTGAAATTAAGATTGATATAATGCCGATATCTTTGTTGGACTCCATGGAAGAATTGTATATTTTTATAGAAAGTCTACGTAAGTCAGATAGGAGTAGTAAGAGGATACAATACGCTTACCTCTCTTTGTTTCACCGTCATCCTATCATTGCATAACTCTGACAAGACATTCTTTAATCTCGTTATGCCCGAAACAATATCTTGGGGGTTTTCTGTTCGATCAAAAACTTCCGGATTGTCAATCTCGATTTTCATACCTGTAAAAATACATAATTCATGAGTAAAATTACTGGATCTGATAAGAAGAAAGTCGAAAAATTACTGAGGTTGTAGTCGGCAACGGCAAATCAATTTAAAATTGATCAAAGGGAGCCGCAAACGTTTTCGGCACGGTCGTCATTTTGAAAATTACTCATTGGCGCCACTCCCGTTTGGCTAGTAAACATCCATCAGCCAATCAATTTTTTTGAAAAATTTCATTTTAAAATTTACAACTTTTATTATTTTTTAATAACAAAAAAAAACCTTTTATCAAGTATATAATAATCGAACATTTCAGGTAAAATGCTGCCGACCCTTTATCGCTCTGGGTCTTTGTCCGCTCGTGGGGGATTTAGAAGGCAATTCTGTTCGCCCGTTGCTTCGTCATCGGCAACATCAGTATCGGATATAGTCAAGACAATGCTGCCTTCGGAATCATTTTTGGAGAAGAACGTCCGAAAGCCTAGTCAACGAATTCGACTAGCTCACCGTGTTGCTGAGTTACATGTAGGTGATTTTACATTTAATCCTTTGTTATTGATGCATGTTATAGTTATTCATCGAGCATTTTCATGAGCACGCCATTCCAGCTCTCAATGACTCGCTCTGGAGTACTTATGTAAACTTATTTACTGTGGAAGAGCGGTGTAATTTTTTGTCGGATCTGCTGAAAGAGAACTCATCCGCTAATGCAAGTGCTGATAATGAGAGCAAGGTATGTCTCACTTTTCTACTATGTTGTAATCAAAGATTGAGGTTAAAATTTCGGAATTAAATCAGCAGAAGTATGATAAGGAAGAGATGGTGTATGCACCCGGATTCCATTCTCTGTTGGAATTGCTAGGGAAGGAGTTCAGAGGTCAGTGTTTATGTTTCCTGTCACACTATTACTCATGAACATTTAGGCAAAATAAACTCGGTGTATGGAAGTCGACTACTTTCACAAGAAAGGACGGACGAATCCCTACCAAAATTAATTGTTGATTGTCGCTTTATGCGAGAGTACACCTTCTCCACACAAACCAAATTTCTCAGGTATACATTTTATTTTTTCATTCACTTAATATTTCATACATATTAAGGGAGATACAGAGTTTGCACGACGGAAATTGGACATCTCGACTTCCTTTCAATATATCAGTAGCTAACTTGCGACCGGATTCTCAGTTAGCTGAAAACATGAAGAGGTAGTTGTTGATCTATTCGTTCATAATATGTTGTCATAGGAGTCTACTGTTTCGTTTTGGGCCACCTCCCTTGAGCGATGCAGAAGCATCTTTTGTTCCTCATCCATTGGCACCAAGTATCACTCCAAGAAGTGTGAAAGAGACCGCTGGGTGCGATCCTGGTTCGTTGTAACATATTTTTAATTTTAATTTCATTCAATAATTGTAGATCGTATTCTCTATGTTTCCTGGAAGGCCAAGAAGTTTCTTCCATCAATTCCACCAGATGTGGACGCTGTCGTCCTCTGTGCCAGTACAGATTATCAGCCCTCCACGAGTAGTATCTCCGCAGCTGCACAAGATCGTTTAGCGGCCTATAGGATTCCCGTGGAACAGTATGTAAGGTAGAGTATATTGCAACAACTTAGTTATTGCTGTTTTATCTAGATTTGATGGAGCTAGAAGAGTACTTTCACTAAGAAAGTCTGCAGCTATTCTTCGTTCTTATTTTTCGGGAGAAGATATAGCTGACGCAGTTAAACAAGCCTATGATTCCAAGCCATCTAATTCTGCAAGGAGTCGAATTGCTATCGAAAGGAATAAGATGGAGGTACATTTTGCTCTCGCTGAACAATTTTTTTGCTGTGTTTTTGAAGCAACAGCAATATAACAACAAAGGTCAACTGTAATTTCCGTAATTGTAGGTTTATCGTCAGAAGTTGGAAGCTTTGGACAATGAACGATCACGACTAAATGTACAAGATGCTGATGGGAGAAGAACATCCAAAGGATCCAAGCAGCCATCGAATATGCGAATGCATAGATATGCTAGAGAAGAACGTTCGGAGAAGCGAGCGCAGGTTGTTACTTAGCTATTCACTTGTTTATATAGTTTGTATTTATTTTGTTGAAACATTTAAATTTTGTTATTGTTCTTTACTGTTGTTCACTAAAGCATTATTTTTTTTTTGCACACATTGGGGACAACTTTTAATTATGGGGTTTTGGTTTTCCGCTTTTGATCCTTTTTTCTGGTGTGGTCATGATTGCAGTGTTTCTTGGTAGATGTGCTTTTCTCTTGTATCTCGGCTGTTTAGTGAATCTTCTGAGAGTGGGCGATTTGAGTGCGATGATGGTTGGTATTGTGTGAAGTGGGGGATATGTTTGTTCATTATCAGGCCATCATTACTGATTTATATGAGATGAGGCTAGATAAAGATCACACACAAATGTACTGATTATAAATAATTTGCCTCAACTTATTCAACGAAAACTATAGTTCATCTTTTAACACATATTGTTTTTTGTAATCGCTAGGGTGCATAAGTAGACATAGTGCCAATGCATTGCTATTTTCAAGCTGCATTCAATTTCTCGACCATTGTTATGCGATTCACCCAGAGTTTCCGCCAAAGCAAGTTTCACCAAATTGACTCAGGGCATGCAACATCTTTTGGAATAGGTTAGATGTTTCTTCAATACAGCTCTACTTGTCTCGGAGTTCAAGAACATTTATATATTGATACACTACTCGTATATCTTTATTTGTATTATCGCTACTTATAAATCAGTGTTTGCATATATACATTACATGATGGGTTTATCTTATTCTAATTGTTATAAGCAGAGTACTGCTCATGTGTTCTGCTTATTATAACTTTTCTGCTGCTCGCGGTCGATTGCTGTTTTCTTTTTCTTTCTTGAATATGGCACTACATTAGGTTAATTTATTCACATTCATTCATGCGTGATCAAAGTAATGAATTACATTCTATAAAAGGCTTTAGAGGCACTCAGTAGAATATTACACTTTGCACTGACGTAAAGCTATATTTTACAATATTCCACCAAGTCAACATTTGGTGGAATTAAACATCGGCTCATTGTTGTATAGAAATATTACTCAACAACATATAATATGTAGTTTTATAAGCGTATTACAAATACCTAACCGCCAGGGTCACAGTGCTCAGACATGTCCTAGGCAGACGTTTGGTGGATTTGCTCACGATTGTACAGCAGTTTTCTGTTTTAAGGGGTCTGTCCATTAACTTGTGAACCCTTGCCACCACTTTATGCGACATTGGCTTTACTTTCACTGTGAGTTTAAAAACACCTTTAACTTGAATTGGATTGCTCGCCAATCGCGATTTTCAAGATTTCAGTTTTCTTTCAAGCGGACCGAGAAAATTTGCCAACTGAAGCGAAAATATCCTTTGTCCTGAAAAGTTCGAAAGGGCTCGCACTCTAGTATTGCTAGCGATTTATTCTTTAATAACACAGCGCGTCGAAATAGTTATTTTCGTCCATTTAAGAAAAAGGCCAACGACTCTTGCAACGAAAAGAATGTTGATCAAATTTAAGGTGGTCCCACAACGAAAATTTTAGGGAATGGTTACTTATTTTTTGGCCCAGTTAACATAAAGCACACTCTCAGGTTTTGGGACTTGCCTAAATGGTAATTCGACTCGCTATGAGAAATCATTAGGAGTAAAACATTCACTTATCCCTGCCCCTCATAAATCATTATCCTAACGCACACAAATCGCTTTGCTCTAATGCGAATTTCCTGCTCCGTCTGTAATACGAAGGAAAAGATTAGCTTTCATCTCAAATTTTTTACAGTTTAGTTTTTACATTCTTACTTATTTTGTCGGATTCCATATCTTATACGACTGAATGTGAGTCAAATCTAGAATGCTATATTGCTTCAGGTAAGGTTTGTTATCCGAAGTAGCGCTGATACATACCTGTTACGGCCCAGGCCGGCCCGACTCGGCCCGCACTTTTCCCGCACTTTTCTATTACTAACGTTTTATAATTTGCAAAACTAATGTCCTCGGCGGGGATCGAACCTTGACCTCTCGCTCCATATTTTCCTTGATGCGGCCCGGGCTTTCTCAATTCTTCAAAATGTCGGCCCGACTCGGCCCGCACTTTTCGACAGGTATGCGCTAATATCATAGTTATCTACACTTTCTTGACGTTTGCTATGTATCTAGAGTTATTCGTTTAATTTTTAAGTTCAACCGTGCTTAGTTAGTGCCCACTTGATAAACCTCGCTCCACTGACATACCGTACTCCTCTATTCTTTCTCTCAATTTCATTGTTTTGGCAGTCCTTTATAGACAGCCGGGGTGCGCTCTACCTCCCTCTCTTGCTGTGATGAATGGCTCGTCACTGAGGTGTGAGCCCCCCTTTTTTCATTTTCACTTGCAAAATAGATTTTCAACATTTCAATGAGGAAATAATAACTGCAGACTGACGCTTTAAAGTTCTGCTGCTCGGCTTATTTATAATTAATTCTCCACCGAATCCTAATAATACCACCATCCCGATCCACTTTTGTTTTTCTCGTCTTGGCAGCATTTAAGCAGCCAAACTTCCGCTGTTTGCCACTGGGTCTTCCGGTGTGAATTTCGTTTCGAATTCTATTCGTGGAAAGTAATGCTTATGCTTTCAGGTTGAAGATTTTCTTGTTCATCTACACTCGAATGCATATCGTGTCTCAGACTTGTTTAGTTAAAGTTTAGCATATTGAAATAGGTAACATTAAACTATTAAATCCATACTTCGGCCGCAGTGTAAAAATCATTCCAAATCGTTCGGAAAAAAAAATACATTTTTCGATAAGGGTACCCTCTTAGGGTTTGAAATCGTCTGGAAATTTTATTTTACTCGACGCTGCGGCTGAAGTATGTTTAAATCACTACTTCCGGTCTGGGAAAAGGCCGACCAGGCCCTCTTGCAATCCTCAGTGCTGAATACCTTCTTAATTAAATCGCTTCAGTCAGCAGTTGTATCGAAGGAGCAAACCGAGCAATTCATACGTAATATTCAATGCCAGGCTTTAAATCGGAAGACGCACATTAGTTGTCTGCTAATAATCAGAAACAGTGGTGGTTTCCAGTTTCTTTTAAATTTTAACCTATTTTGTACTACTCTGATAGGGAAAAGATTTTGCAGTGCTTTCAATTACCATGGATGGGAACTGCACAGGGCCGCAGACCGATATATCGAAAACCGATCGAAACTTGCTAAATTCGCAATCTGCTCATATAAATACGCAAGTAACACGGCTTCTTTGCTTTTGAATGGGACTATGACCGTGTTGGCAGTAGTCTGGCTGCATTCCTAGGGTCGCTCGCATGACACTCTGCGAGCAGTTGTTGTCTTTCATTAATGCTGCGTTTTATATCATCTTGTAACACTTTCATCGACATTTTTTATAATTCTTAAAGAGTTCCTCGTTGTTCGGTTAGTTCACTATTCTATCGTTGAGTTTCTATGCTAAAAAGAAGCTTCTTCTCGGATTTTGCAAGTATTTAAGAAAAGTAGTTATAGTATTAGGGCAAAATGTTTACAGGGTATAATGTCGGGCAACACAGAATATAGCACAGTTTGTCACAGAAGCGCGGGTCACGGGGCACAGACACCCAAGGAAGACTGTTTGGCTGTCCGGTAGAACATTCGCAGCAGCGGTGTGCGGGATCGCTCCCGAATCCCGAAACATTTTAAGCTCAAATCCCTCCCCGGGAACATTTTTTCCAATCCCGAATCCAGGACAAAAAAAAACCAATCCCCAATCCCGTTCCCGGATCCTGCCTTTTTCAAAAACGCGATCTTGATTCGCAGCCTGTAACATGTAGTCTACCTAAAATCGCACTATTTTGAAAAGGTCTCTGCTCTGAGTGTTATTTATTTTTAAATATTCTTTATTATTTAAGCACCTAAATAAATTACTTCTAACATTTGCAGTATTGGGTTGTATAATGTATGGAAGTGGTTACTGTTAATTCCATAGTTTTGCCCACCTTGGGCCCCGCCCCTCACAATAATTCTACCTTCTTTCTTGGCTTCACTCGCGAACAAGTCATTCCATATGTTAGGTAAGTTGATTCAAAAAAAAAGCCGGACATATTAGTAAGAATTTGATGAGCCGGCCAATAGCGGCTTATTCGGCAAAGCGAACTTTGCGCCCCAAAGGAAGAATGCCGTAAATTATTCAGTACATAATTTTCTTAAATACTAAGCTCAGATATAAGGTTTAGTAACTGAAAATCATACTGCTTTGCAAACATAGGCTTAGATGTGACGATTACGCAACCAAATAACACATTTTCTTAAGAAATTAGGCTTAGTTGTTGGGGTGCAAAATTCAAACCACCGCTTATTTGCATCCCTTGAGGGCAATACTGTAGTTTACTAATAGACAGGGTTAGTATTTTAATGTTTTGTTAGCTGGTCTGAATGTCCCTAATCTGAAATTATTCCACAAGATGAAGCGGTGATATGCAGTACAGTAGCACTCGGGCTCGTTTTATGTAAGCGTTTGCATTCTGCCTAAACGGGTTTCGGGCTCCGGGCCCAAGTGGGCCTTAACAAACTTTCGGAACTATAGTTTTGGGACAATAACCAAAGCTAATCTTCTTATTAAGTTTATAACTTGTTAGTTTAGTTTCGCTTATGTGGTGATCTCAATCCTGATGGTTCTTTTGTGGTCAATGTATCTGTGTATAGATGGACGTCGTTCACCTAAAAGGGATACTCGTGTTATCCATATGTTAGCACAAAGAACCTTTATACAAAGGATACCATAGCTATTGCAATATAAAAAAGGTAAATTATAAGAGTAGTATTATGTTTGTATAGAGGTATAGTCAGCGCCAAGAGTAATGATGGAGCCCCTTTTGCGAGCACTGCGCCAGCATCGGCGGCTACTCTCCGTTCATTATTATACTTCACAAATACGCGCGTGCAATTTGCCTGCAGGTGCGCTGAAAATACGCAGATGACACTCCACTATTACTCTCGGCGCTGACTATATTCAGTTCGCTGAAATATGCCTCCACTCAGGGCTGACAAAGTGCGGGCCCGTTTATTTTCTCGCCCCGACCGAGCCGTTCTGTGAAAAGTCCGGCACCGGCCTCGCCGGCCTCAATGACTTGTATATGACTTGAGCTTCCATTCTTTTTCAACCGTTCCCACCAAAACAGAGCTATAGTCGGCGGGCGAACGAAATGCAAGCTAAAGGTCTAAGTGCTCAATTTACAACGCGCAAACTAGCTTTGTTCACTAGCTGTTCAAGAAAAATAAGTTAGTCGTGGTGTTGTACATTGAATCATTGACTAGTCCGCGTTTTCGCGTGCCATTGCTCGGCCGCGCTCTAATAAAATTTGCAGTTCGTACAGTATACCCTTGCATAAGCCTGGCTGCCGATTATAGAAAAACATACAAATACTTTAAAATAGTTTCTTTTTAGCAGCTCTGCCTGGGATACGGTGTTTTTCACTTAAATTGTTTAACTACAAAAACCTTCTTTTAATTATTTATTATATAAAACATATAAACATCTGACAATATATATTGTTAAAACCAAATCAATATAACTAAGTATGGAATAAAGTATAAGATCATAGCGTAAGCTGGATAATTAAAGGTCTGTTGAGAGGGTAGAATCCCGCAAATGTATATTGAACATAAAAAAAACAAAGACCCGATTTGTATTAAGGAATTCAATAATTACAATAGCACTAGAGGATTTGGCTAATTTCTACACGGCGGGTACGCAAAATACGTAAATTACGATTGGCTCAAACATTCACGACCAGTGACCGTAGCTCAGAAACGCCCGGTAGAGTGCCCAGGCAGTTGTCAGCCTGCCGGGGCAACAATCCACAACTGCTCGGACAGCTAACAACTGCCCGGGCACCCACCCGGGCGTTTCTATACTACGGCCACAGCTTGTGGTGAGGAACTGGCCCGAAACTCAATAAAACCAGTATGCGCAAGTTTCGTTAAGAGGGATTCGACTTTTCAAGAGATTTGAGCATTAAAAAGTTTGTTATTTCGCAAATTGCGGGGAAATATCTGAGCCCATACAGAGCTTATATAACTTGGAATTGATCCAGAATAAATCGGAATCTATCGAGATCATTAGTTCAGTTATATTGCTTTCAGATCGACCTCCTCTAAGATTATGGGTCTTTCTGTCTCTTCGACTGGCGGTGGCGGGGCGGCAGCCCGTTCTTCCGGCAGGACTGTCGCTACTGGCGGACTGCTCGCTAACGTCATTTTGAGATCTGTGGCGCTGAGGATGCTGTCGATACCCTTTATGCAACCGTCATCAT
>JAQGAV010000718.1:0-27962 GCA_034691345.1 Phasmarhabditis papillosa
TCGTCGTCGGGCCCCCCCGCGGGGGCCCTCCTTCTCACGCTTGGGAAGGGGCGTTACTCCGGGGAAATTTCACTTCCGGACTGAAAATCTTGCCAGTTTATGAATGATTTATGGCTTCTACGAATTTCCCCACAGTAACGCCCCTCCCCTAGCGTGAGGAGCTCCCCTCCCCTAGCACCTGAAAATAAATATCATATTCGTGTTCCCCGTATCATTTTACCCCAGATAGCTTACTTACGCTTATTTTCCTTATGCCGATAAAAAATTATCGAGTGCGATTTTTTATAAAGACTTAAGTCATTGAAGAGAAGTATAACATATTTAACTTGAAAATAGGCTTAGTCACCCATTTTGTTTTGCCGAAAAGCCTGCGAGGGCCACGCCCAGTTCTTCGTGGGCAATCGACCGAGCCGCCTGCTTCAGTACTACTTTAAAATGATAGATATGTTAAATTTGGGATAGTATAACATTTTAAGTCCCGGGGTTTATCCATAAATTGGGCGTGGCTTGTCAAAAGATACAATTCGGGTACTCATTCACACATTTAACTTACATTATCCATTTTTCACAATAATATTTTTTTATTAATTAAATAAGTTTACTATTCATTTTAGCGCCTATCCAGAAAGACAAACCAGTTGCCAAATAGAAGCTCCGCCCCCTCTTCAATTCAAAAGAAGCTTTTTCTTTTACCACGTTCTACTCGAGTAACTAAATAAATTATGTATGTACTATGTAAAATATGTATTTTGTACAGTTCAAATAAAGTTCTAAAGAATAAAAATGTTATTTATATTAAAGAAAGTAATAACTAAATTTATATTTAAATAAATTCATTAATTTAAAGTAGGACTATATTCAGATTCAAAAGTAATGAGGCCGTGTATGCCGCGTATCTCTTTATTAACACTCCTGCTTATTAACACGGCCGTATTACTTTTCAATCCGGCTATAATTTCAACACAAAGTTGCATAATTATTCAGATCCATGAATCCAGCAGCCATTTTCGGAATTAACATAACAAGCCGGTCTAGCTTGGCGTTACCATCAGATATAGCGTCCTGGAAATCATTTGATGCCTGAGCTTCTGGGTCCTACTGGCAGAATACTTCAATCTATTTTCAGATTTTGTTTATAGTAGCTTCAATATCCTTCGCTTTTTGGCATTTTTGACGCTCTGAAGTAGTGCTCTGCCGGGTGCTCTGAAGTACTCGGATGTGGGTATCTTTTGTTTGGTGAATCAGGTATCAATTAGAAGTTCTAAGCTATAGCACCTTGCGCGTTCCATTTAAACCTTGCGATATATTGCTAGGATCGGGCCGACCGTGTAGTCTGATTTTAATGGAGTGTTGCTTTCGTATAGAACAGAGAGTAGCCGCAGATGCTGGCGCGGTGCTCGCAAAAGGGGCTCAGACGAGCGTTGTATTCTTTACACTCCATCATTACTCTTGGCGTTGACTATAGGTCTGTTATGAAAACCAATGAACACTAGCTATTAATTTAGTAATTAATTTAATAAATACAATTGAATATCTTTATTGAATAATTAAAGATGTTTATTTAGCATTCTTTTTTGCCTTTACAGTTAATACCATCAGGAAGATTAGAGCTGAAAACATTCATTTTATGTAATTACACATCTCTGAGATAACTTTGTTTTCGTTGCAAACCCACCCGGAGCCTGTGGCTGTAGTGCGGAAACGCCCGGGCAGTTTTTGGCAGCCGGAGCGGTTGAGAATTGTTGCCCGGGCAGGCTAAAAACTGCTCGGGCACTCACCCGGGCGTTTCTATACTACTGCCACTTTATGGGGCAACTCAAACACCGAACGACCCCGATATCATCTTTTTCTTGGTGTATAGTCTGTAACAATAAAAAGGCTGCAAGGTGCGGTGTTAAACGTGGGCTTTCGCAATTACGTATATGGGTTTTATGAAATCAAACCTAGTATTTTTCTAGTAACAAGGAATGAATTGCGCTTCTAATTATACCAAGAACATCTACTGTCGACGAAAATTGAGACCTTGCAGCCTTTTCTTGTTACAGCATATATCAATACTCGTGGTACCAAGCCTCCACTGTCTGGTCCATCCATATCCCCTCGCTATAAGTTGACACTTTCCCAACAATGATTGAGATCAGTAGCAGAACACTATTTCTATCTTTTTGTGGCAGTATGGCCTTTTAAGTTCCCTTGAGCTTACCGATTAGTGCGACTACACATGCTCCGAGCATTCCATAGACAAAATACTCCGCCGCTCTCAACTCGTCTTGTAACTTTTTACTTGCCGGATCATTGTACTGCGAATCCTTCAGTACTTTCGTATCTTTCGCAAACTTAAAGCTAAAATATGCGACCGCAATTGTAGCTAGGATCATACTAATAAAGGTGAGAATCTGAAACAGAATGAATAACATACATTTAAAAAGAATTTCTCACCTGGAAGATTAAAGATGTGATTAGCAGACATTTGTTACGAGCAAAGGCTCCGATAAGAGTGATCAAAGGTACAATCATCTAAAAATAAAACATAGTTTAAAACTATATGGATCACTTCTACAGTGTGATTCAAAAGGAATAATGGAGTGTTACTTGCGTATTTCAAGGAGGTTTTGCCTATGTTTTCGGTTTTCCAATACTTTCAGAGTCATTTTCAACGAGATTCTTTTTTAACACTCTATTAATACCCTCGAATGAAACTATAATCACTAATAAGTTTGCAATTAATTCTGCTTTCAATTTGATTAACATAATAAGTAATAGTATATTTTGTTCATTAATAAATAACAACCTACCCCACCAACACCATAGCCAATAGCATAATACCAATGTACTGAATCGCTGGCGTATTTAAGGTAGGCAGATGCAATAGAACAAACGATGAACAGAATGCACCATATGATAAGACACACCTAAATTATTCATTCTAAAAAATAGATATTAGCATGTATTGCTAAGAAAAGGAGGAGACACTTCTGTAGAAAGCCCGGCCTTATAGCTTCCAGCGCAGGATCCTGGAGCGGATCTATCCTATCTTCCATTCATTGTCAAAAAACACGGCTGCATTTTATGATACCGCGCTGGAAACCTAGTTCTAGCAAAAGAAACGAACTCTAGCACTACAGCAGCAACAGTTTTCATCACCACTTCCTGCACCGGCATCACCGCCTGCAGCCTGAAAAATATTAAAATAATTTAAAATATAAAAAATTACAAAATCATTTACATATTTTTTTAAACTAAATGTTTAATAACTCACAACAGCTCGCTCAAGAATTAATCCTTCTTCCATAACTGCATTTTTATTCTTTCCTTTACAAATTCTCTGTTCGTATTCGGCGGTGTTTTCAGTGGAAGAAAATGCATCAGAACTAAACAGAGGTGGTTATCGGGCCGGCACGGCCTGGATTTGAAAATTTCAGGCCGGGCCGGGCCGGGAAGGCTTGGCCGGGTTAGGCCGGGGCGGTAACCATCTTAGTGTACGCCCAGAGGTGGTTATCCGGCCGTGTCGGCCACCAGCTCTGGAACTAAATTTATCATTTAAAAATACGTTTATATTGTGCAAAATAAGTTTTTTCTTAAATTTTATCTGATTCCGTATGCGGGATATCACAGAGTTTCATACTGGACCAGGTCCTAAGCCCGAAATGCAACACTGGTTCCAATAAGGTGTTGTTTTTTTAACAAAAAGAACCAATGTCTAAACCGAAGGACAAAAACTTGGTGGAATTGCGAAATTCTGATACTGTACCTGACCAGGGCTGCGCTAGGCGGCCTGGGCCGTGACTTTAACAGGCTTTAAAAAGCCAGGCACTGAACAGACATGGGCTCGGCTTGGTGTTTCGCAGCTTCCAAAGAATCGCGACATGGTAGCTCACCCGTCCGAGTGTTCTTCGTCTAAATTGACATTGTCCATGTAAGATGAATAAACAGAAGAGATATCCACAATACGAACCATAATTAAATAAACAAAGTTGTATTAAACTCGTATTTGGACCTCTTTAAGTAGGCTTAAATTTAGGAATTCTCAGTTCCTTTTGATTAGTTCTCATGCACAAAATGTAGCAGTGAACCATTGTAAGGAAGCTCCTGCATCCGGAAAGTGCCTGCTCTGGAAATAATATTGTTATTTAGCACGTAGTTCAGTTTTTTAACAGAATATATAGTCAGCGGCGAAAGTAATAATGGAGTGTAAAGAATTCAACGTTTGTCTGAGCCCTGTTTCCGGACACCGCGCCAGCATCTGGCGGCAACTCTGCGTTGAATAGTGTACCTTGCAAGTATGCGCGTGTAATTTGCCTGCAGGTGCGGTGTTATAAATCCTAAAAATACGCAAGTGACACCCCATTATTACTTTCGGCGTTGACTATAATAAGAATAATAATATTAATTCGATTCATATGCTTAGATGATTAGATGTTTCGTAATTGATCCATATGTCGATTGTGGACTTTGAATCTATTGAGCTTGGTTTTCACGAGAAATTCTCATACAGTTTTGTCCATATTGTTCAACAAGTTCATCTTTCCAGAGCGGCTTAGGTCGTCCTTTTGATCTTCGACTAGAGTAAGGAGTCCATTCCAAGAGTTTCTTAATCCAAAGTTCTTCATTTAAATTAACTAAATATATTTGTTAAAAATATTAAAATAAAGTCAACTTCGAATTTGTTCTTATATATATTATTTACGCATGTTAAACAACCTTTTGAATTCGACAGTATATTAGTTACAAAGATTATTTATAACTATAGTTGTTATGCGAGTTTTGTCTTGTTTCACAATAAAAAATATATAAATATGTGATATACATCAAAACTATTGAATATGATTGTACTGAATTTGTTAAATAGTATTTTTGGTGTAACCATTTCGTTTCGCCGATAATGTTCCGATCAGTGTCACTGATAAACATGATCAGTAGACATACACTGATCATGTTTATAAATTTCTTGAATATAAAATTTAATATGAAGAGGTTACCAGTTAAAAAGAAAATGATTTGCCTAATGGCTTGAGTGATCTCCTTATCTACAAATATTATTTATAACAATAGTTGTTATGCGAGTTTTGTTTTGTTTCGCAATGTACTATTTCTCGTGGACGAGACATAAAAATCAATAAGATGTTGTTTTAGCGCCGATGACCGGTTGCTGCGCTGTGTTCAGCGACAATATATTCTTTCTAAACTTACTCACACTTAAATATATTTAATAATACTTAATATTATTATTTCTCTATTTCTTTTAAAGTTTTTATATATTTTAAATTCTTCTAAGGTTGAATATGTCTAAAGAAGAAGAAGCTTTTGGAAGACAACCAAAGGATCCAAATAACTATCATCCAGTCAATCAACAGGTTTATTATTATTATTTAGTTTACATATAAAAAAAATTCATAAAACATCTATAAAATACCTTCAAATTAAGTTATTTATTAGTTTGATATAAGTAACTATATATTTTGATAATCTAAATAGGACTCCCGGTAATTCATCACACTTTTGTAAAACGCTTGGTGGTGTTAAAGTCTTCGGCAAGTTTGAAAATTTGGACGTTGTCTTTTCATATTACTTTATCGACAGAAGATAATAAGAACATTAATTTAATATTATATTATTTCCTCTCTATGCTTGTCAGATAAAGACCACAATCAGTCCAAAACTTCACAAAAGTAAAGTATTTCAACAAACGCTATAGTCGACGAACTAATTGCCTGCAGTTAAAGGATCCGTTTGGGTTTCAATTTCTATTACACCATAGTATCTCCTTTTCAAAACTGACCCTATACCCTTGCAAGCGATCCCTCCGTCCACTACATCTTAGAGTGTTATGAATTACGGGGAGTCCTAAATAGCATACTATAGTCTGTTTCAAAACCTAGACTGCACGCGCTGTGAATAGTTATCCCGCAGTGGTGTAAAATATTACCTTCAAAAGTTCTCTAGCCCGAAGAGAGGGAAGACATTTTGCCGCGAATTTGAAGGCAGAAATATACACCATTGCGGGATAACTACTAACAGCGCGTGCAGTCTAGGTTTTAAACAGATTATAGATCGTTTCAAACAATCAGATTATCATGGTTGTTTTAGTACTGACTATTAGAATTAGGTATAATAGTTAGGTCATATTCTTAAAGAAATGAAATAGGTCTGTTCTCATAAAAGATTTCGTTTTGTCAATAAGAATTACTTTTATTTATAATATTAATCTTTTATTTCTAGGCTGAACGAAACCGTAAATTGATAGTACGAGTATCTGGAGTGATCATTTTGGCCATAGTAGCATTGGTAGTCGTTACTGTCATTTATAAAGTTGCTAATGGTATATAAAATAAATACTGTACAATTATTGTTGCTAAATAGGTCTCAAAATGTCCCTTTAAGTAAAGAAATTTCCATTAAATACCGTGCTTTTTTACGACAAATATAGTAATGTACTAGATAAAATTGCCAAACTGACCATTCTCATTAGTGTAGTGGCTAGGGAAGTGGTCTACAAATCCCGACTGAGAAGAAGGTCACGAGTTCGATCCCGACCGTGGCTCAATACTAACTAGTTGTTTTTTTCTAAACATCAATCATAAAATCGAAATAGAGTTGCGTTTTTTTCCATTCCCCTAAAACTCGGACTTCCCGGGTCGGACTGCTAAATGCACACCCCTGCATGCAAGAGTGTCATCAGACCAGGCTAAGTTATTCGGCAAATCTGCTGGATAATCTTTTTGTCTTGGAAATCCTGTAGATGTAGCACGTATTGCAAGGTTCTACCAAGGAATTTCAAACGAAATATCCTTTCTTTAATATTTCCTTAATTGCTGCAAAAAAGAAGCAAGTAAACTAGTTCTTTCAGATATAGTCCATAACAAAAAAAAAGACTGTAGTTCGCGGTGTTGTTTAAGGATTCAAAAATTGCTCTTTCCATGGCAAAATTAAACTTTCATTATATGGTTCGATGCGCATTTTGTTGTTTGTTGTCAGAAAATATGTATACCAGTTTTATTCTGTATCATGTCCATAAAAATACAAATACGCAATTGCGGAAGCTTACGTATGCCACCGCGCTCTGTGGTCTTTTCTTTCTTATAGATTATACTTTTTAGTAATTATTTCCCTAGTTTACTTCGGAATATAAAAAGTTTGTTCTACGTGATATATTCAAACACTAAAACTTTTTAAGAGAACAATTGGAGCTTCCTTATAGATCCTGTTTTAGCTGATAATCGGGTTTCAACAGAATCTCAGGCTGGCTTGGCTCCATTAAGAAATTAATTAAGCAGTTTGTGTATAGACTTCTGTAAAACTGGTTGGTTTCTTTAATTGTCTTAAACATAAGTAAGAAGTTTTCGGTGACTTTCATAGTCAGCCCCGAGAGTAATAATGGAGTGTCACTTGTGTATTTTAGGATTTTTACCTGCAGGCAAATTGCACGCGCTTACTCGCAAACTATTTAATTTGATGGATTGTAGCCGCCAGATGCTGGCGCGGTGCTCCCAAAAGGGGCTCAGATGAGAGTTGAATTATTTGCACTCCATCATTACTCTTGCCACATACTATATTTGTTAAAGCTTTCAAAATACCAATAAAAGTTAAATAATTGTCTAATTACTAGAAAATGGCCGGTGTTTCTGAGTACTTCGATGGTTCTGTCGCAACTAAGTCAAATGAGTGTTCAATGATGTCAGAATATCAAAATAATGAAGGAAATAATATAGCCAAACCTATGGAAATGCAGAATAATGCCAATCAGAACTATAATTTAATGAACATCGAAGAAAACGGTGAGCCGGTCTTCCTTATAGAAACTATATTGCCTTCAACAATAATTCCGGGTCTCAGGGCTGGGAATTTGACGAGCGCTTTTTGCGCAGATTGCTTTTGGTTTGGGCCTTAAATTTATCTGAAAATGTTTAATTATGTTTTTCAATGTGCTATCGAACTACGCTAGAAAATAAGTTATCGTGGTCTTGTAAGTGACTACCAACTATAGAAAACGAATCAAAATGTATTATAATGTAAAAAATGTATTATTTGTAATATTTTAGCTTTCGAAATGTTGAGTTTGTCCCATTTTCTGCCCACTCGTCCAAATGAGAACAGTTATCTAATGGGAGATAGAGACGATTATGTTGAGAAGAATACGTCATCCTTTTATTCGAGTGATGAACTCAATAGACAGACAGGTAACAGTCACTTTTTCACTCGACTCACTCGAAACTATGCAGTTCCTAAATCGCCACCCTACAATTACAATTACAATTATTTATTTCAGTAATCACATTATCATATGAGATTTTGTATGTGCTGGTCTCGATATAGCTTCATACTTGCTTCAAAGTCAAATAACTATTAATCTTTGCCATTTTTTAACATTTCAACGTTTTTAATAGCACAAATGTATCTAAAAATGATATTTAATATAATAACCAATATGAACACCTAACTTATTAATGTAAATATTATTCTATTTAAGTGAGTTTGTCGCCTCGAATGGGTAAGATTCCCTCACAATACCAGCTGGAATCTCTTACCGAAGTCTACTTTTTCGATATTCCAAGACTTCTTCCAAGGTAGGCAAAACCCTGTTGATTATAATTTACAACCCCGTCATTTCAGCACGATTCCCGTAAAGAAGTCCAGTGTTGTTGATGATTCGATGCACCATTCGGCAACCGTTTTGAACGACGAGCATTCTGAAGGCCTCGTGCAGCACCCCGGACAGGGCGACTTGGCCCTTTTGCCGTGCACTGTTCACTCTCAATATATTAATCAGCTTCTCTATTAGAAGTAACTGTCTTTTGTGATTCTTAGATATTATTCTAGTATTCGTTACTTTCCTCCAAATAAAGTTTTCACATGGATAAGGTGTTCTAATTATGGAAAGAGTTATGATTTGAAAAGAGTAAAGATGGAGATAACTCAGAATTAGAATCATGTATTTATGTTGTCGGAGCAAATTCTGCCAAACTCAGGATCATAAGATATTTCGAAGTTTGATAGTAGTTCATAGTCCATCATTTATATTAGGAGTGAGCGGATCGATATCCGTGTTAAAGGACCGTTTTAACTTATTTCTGAAATACTCCGAAGATATATAAAAACTAAGAAAACATCTTAGACTAGAAAATTCGCTCTTTCATATGAGATAAAAATGAAAAACCCGTGCCTAGTTCCCTTTAATATAGGCACTTTTTTATGGTTCCGTTTCCGTAGGACAAAAAAATAAGAACCTACCACCTTTTCGTACTAGTTTTGCCGAGTTTCCGCTATGGCCACATCTATGCATATCAAACCCAATACGAGAAAATCAATCGCATAAAATAGTTTCATAGTTTATTTAAACATAATAACTATTTCTAAAGTTTCAATAGGTTCTTTCAATATAAACTTAATTGCAAAACAATAATAATAATGATTATTCTCAAGTTTCTTTATTCTAAGTGCTTTCAAGTGCATTCTATTCTATTTCTTGGGGGCGTGGCCTAAGGGTCTTAAGAGAGCTAAAAGCATCTAACTCAGCAGCCAGGAGCAGCATCCACAACTCCACCTATCATCCAAAATATTAGCAGAGCAACTTCTTTTAATTTTCACCCATATTTCATTGTTTATGAGAGATTACGAAAATTATATTTATATAGGAGGATTGTTATTTGTATTTATAGTCTGATTCGAGAGTAATAATGAAGAATAAAGAATTTTATTGAAAATGGCTCTGAAAGTATTCAAAATACGAAAATATACGCAAAATTTCCTTAAAATACGCAAGTAACACTCCACTATTCATCTTGAATCAGACTATAGTTTGTTTTTAATTAATCTGATTATACATAAATAATATTATACGAGTGTAGGGCACTGATCGGAACTAATTTTGTATAGCATCACTAGAAGAATAGAAACGAGAAGTGTTTTATACTTTAGTGTATCTCACTATTTATATGTTTTTTTAACTATTTATTCCGTATATCAATGAAAAATTGCATTAATAGTCGACGGACAAATCTCATGTAGTTTAAAAGTCTATTTATTATAAGGCGAGCGCACAATTATACATTTTGCTTGTATATTTTTTTCCATTTCCTCGCTCCTTCTAAATTATACAGTACACCTCTCAAACGATTCATCCGTCGACTATAAATCATATTGTTTAATTGCAAATATTGATGTTGGGGAATATTGTATATTTCTGGTGAGCGGTGGCTCAGTGGTTAATTTCCACTGGTTTCCTCAGTGGTTTCCGCAAGAAGAAGTTACAAAATACTATAAACATCACCATCAAACGAAATAGCTATAGTTTTGACGTTTTGGCGGGATTTTTAAATTTGGAGTTGGCGTTCGCCTCTTCCGCATACATTAGTGCAATCCGTTTGAAGAAGGCCCAGTCTAGTCGACCACCCACCGATGTTAGAAAGGGGGGGGGGGGTTTAGAGGTAATCTTAGGTGAACTATGATTAGCTTGTGGAGCACAAGATCTTCTGTTTATCTTTCAAGAAAGAGAACGCTAAGTACGCTGAGTATACACAACGCTGTTAGTCTAATCTTTTAAACGAACCTTCAATGAAATGAGAGTTTTATTTAAATTGCCACATCTTATGAAACTATTAAGTTTATTTATAGTAAATAAAGTCTGCAACAAGAGCGACGTTTCCAGCGCAGCATGCTGGGATCGCGGTGTTATAAAAACAGCGAATGTACATATTAAGAAAACCTTCCAATCCACCAAGTTAACCTTCATTTTATATAACAACGGTGCTCCCCCTGATATTGGGCTGGAAACTCAACTATATAAAGATCTGAAGCAAATGCCGCCTTCCTTTTGAATGTTTGATACTGGAATATCTTGTGACGGAATAGTCAACGTCAACCTTTATTTGCAATGCATTGAATTCTGTTTTGCTTAAAAGAAAAGCATCAGCGGGTTAATGCACAAATCAACTATAACGCTACTAAGTATAAGTATAAACTAATTATTTTATGTAGATTTGAGGACTCTGTCAGTCCTCAAATCTATAAACGCCATTTCTTCAAAGTTTATATTTTTCTGCCTACCACTGCTGAAAATGTATTTAAAAAAAGTAATATTATTGTAGTTGAAAGACTAATTTCAAACAGACTATACGTGGGAGTGTTTCTTCAAAAGTATAGTATATCTCAATACCTAGGTTTCACGACTGCACGGTATCACGAGCGGGGCGCAGTGTTATAAAAATTGAATGTATTTTTGGAGAAATCGCACCACGTCGAGCTATTTTACATTCATTTTAGTCTAACACCGGTTACTGCGCTGTAAACCTCGCTCTTGATATAGACTATATCTGTTGGTTAATATGCTAATATCTAAGTTAGTGTCAAAAAACACTAATTATTGCATTCATACTGATTTTGCCTTCTTTTGATCGTATTGGCCTTCTAGACTAGTTGGTCTGGCTAAATCCACTTACGGAGTTCAATTGAAGAAAAGAAGCAAAATGGACAGAAAGAATAAAGTAGACATAGAGGGTACTTTAGAACCAAAGAATAGACTCTTAGACTACAATTTATAACTAATTTAAGGGTGTTATATTATGACGTATATATAGTCTGGTTCAAGATGAATAATGGAGTGTTACTTGCGTATTTTAAGGAAATTTTGCATAGATTTTCGGTTTTCGAATATTTTAAAAGCCATTTTTAACTAAATTTTTTTTAACACTTCATTATTACTCAGAATATAGATATTAACTGGATTCAGTGTCTTGGAAATTACTTTGAAAGATTTAACTGGAAACATCAACACTGGTTTGCTATAACATGGAGATGGGTTACTTATAACTATAAATTATTTTATATAACTATAGAGTTAGCATTCCCTAAATATTATTCTCATTACGCCCTTTTGTAATTAAAATAGTCTATCTCAAGACCTAAGTTTCCAGCGAGGTGTAACGAATGAGAAAACGAATGTAAAATCTGGTGACATGGTGCGTTTTCCAAAAGTATATACACTTTATATAACACTGCGCCCCGCTGGTAATACCTCTCTGGAAACCTAGGATAGACTATATATTCTTTATACAACATATATTATTCCAGTAAAAGCTCTCCGTTATAAAACAGTTGGCTAACCTCAGTTCAACCAAGATGAGCTTAACTATTCTTGAAAACGCTTCATCTTCTGCAAACTTGTAAACACTTGACATTAAGACTAACCAATTCCCTCCACTTAGCGTGCACTTTTATTAAAGCGTGTGCTCCCCTCAGACCGCCCAGCTGGCCGGCCCGGTCCGTGAGAAAAGTCGTAGGGCTCGGGCCGGGCCCAATACGTGGTTGATAAAGCAATCAAAATATAGATTTGAATAAACTTTATGGTAATGAACGAACGAAAAGATAGTTTATGGCAAAAAACAACATCTGGAAATCCGTACTAACTACATATATCGATTAGTAATGCCTCGTTAATGGTAATTTTTGTTAACTAAAATTTTAAAAAAACATTTATTGACTTTTACCTTCGACCGGACGAGGCAGAGCCGGTCCCTAAAATTTCTAATCCTGACTTGGGCTACTTTTCTCAAATGTTTTGCATTTTCCGTC
Source organism: Phasmarhabditis papillosa (assembly GCA_034691345.1). Taxonomy (NCBI): domain Eukaryota; kingdom Metazoa; phylum Nematoda; class Chromadorea; order Rhabditida; family Rhabditidae; genus Pellioditis; species Pellioditis papillosa. The sequence continues at coordinate 12,568 of JAQGAV010000718.1, forward strand.
AATTTATCTTATTTTCTTGTTTTTTGTCTTTCTTTCTGTATAATCTCATTGCTATTCGGTCTTTTTGCTAGTATTAAAGGCACACTGCCAAGCCAATTCCAGATTATAGAATAGTGGAACATTTAATTTTCTTATATTCTTTGTAAGTGAAGAAGAGTATTGTCGAAACAGATCATACAATCACCCAACTAGGAGTCGTTTAACGTCACAAAGTTAAGTTTCGAGTCATAAAAGCTTTTAATGCCGTGAATTATATAATCTGTATCAAGAGCTATAGTCTGATTCGAGAGTAATAATGGAGTGTTAAAAAAAGAATATCATTAAACATTGCTCTGAATGTATTCGAAAATATGCGCAAAATGTGGTTTTCGCTTAGCCTCTTCGCCGGGTTTCTCTTTTATGGTTCAGTTTACTATATTCATTTTGCTCAATGAATGCCGTGGTTACTTTCGCACGCTGATGCACCATGTTTAGAAAGTCCTTCCTAACGGGACTCCTAATATCCGCTTATAAGTTACAAGGTGGTTCATATAGGTTTATTAAGATATTAGAGATAAGACACTACAAAGATAATATAATGTTACTAGTAATATGTTAAATAGGAGATATATATAATGTGACGACCTTTCGCGGTCATCTCTCGAACCCGACTGCCTCTTTACACCCTTGGTCAGCATTCTCTCCGCATGCTGATTAGTCATCCTGACGGATAGTCAGGACAATTCATCTTGAATCAGACTATAGAAGGCAGTGGCTACTACAGAAACGTCCGGGTGGGAGCCGCAAAAATCCTCAACTGCCCGGGCACCCACCTGAGCCTTTCTATTCTACGGCACAGGCGGTGTTATTTTGAAATGCCTATTTTTCATTGAATTTTGTATAGCACCGCTGCTCCCTAGGATTCTACACTGGGGCACTATTGTACAAATCCTGAAACAGACTATAGTTTGTTGCAAATCTTCTTCTTTTTATGATTATTTTCTTATAGTTATCAGGGCTGGGAATTTCACAGCCCTTACGGGGGCCGAAAATGTAAGCAACGGGCCGGTCTTTTTCAGCCCTGATAGTTATTACCTTTTTAAGTTCATGTTTTCTTTGATAAAAAACTTATATTGAATGATTTCTAAACAAACGATCACTTCATCTCAGCAACTTCTGAATAACCCATTTTCAGATGAAAAGCAACCAATAATAACTCAATACTCGCCGCTAAATAGCAGAATCCTAGCAAAACCCACCTCGACTGAGCCCGCCCCGCCCCCTTTAAAATCATTTATCTTCATGTGTCGCCAGTGCTTCACTTATATCATAATGAAACTCGGCCTAACAGGTGTGCGGCCTAGCTCGGCTCTCGTCCTTCTCTCTTACTGCAGCGTATCTCGTATAGGTTTAGTGTCTGCGTCTCTAATAATCACTATTATTACCAGATTACTCTCGCTAAGGGCCACCCGGTTGGTTGCATGCCAAATAGCAACTTTCATTTAGCAGAGCTGCGTTTTTGTTTGAATCTAATCAGCCCCAACTTCTAAACTGAAAATAATTAAAAAGAGCCTCAAATACAAATAGTAAGAAGTTTTGTTATTTGTAACTAAAAACTACTAAAAAGGTTGTTTTCGAAATATATTCTGTTAAGAACTACGTTTCCAGCACTGCGGAAGCAGTGGTGTTGTAAACAATAAGTGCAGATTTGGTGGATTCGGAGCTTTTTCTTCACTTTTTCTTCATTTTTAAATAACATCGCGTCTCTCCAGGCGGCTGTGCATAAAAACTAGCTCTCGGCATAATAATAATATTAATAATAATTATTATTCAGCATCGGTTTGATCACAGGATCAAAGAAAAAATAGCTCTCTGCATGGAATACATATATTTTATGTATCAAAACCTCGTTGTATAGATTGAAATCAATTTAGCAGATATATTTTTTAAAATCACAGTTATATACTCAAAAATAACTCTTCGTAACCCATCTTGCCTGAATATTCATCTAACGGCTTTTAGAAAAGAGGTTTCCATACTGGAAATGAACATTTTCCTCGTAAAGTGAATTGTATCCATTTTTGTAGCTAAACAAGAATGTAAACTATAGTAGTGTAGGCTAAAGTTTACTGTATCTACATCTATACTTTAAATTTTCTTTATTTAACTTTACTTTAAATTACTTTACTTTACAATCTATAAAAAAATAATCCAAGAAAATAGTTTCTGTCTAACGATCATACTTCAATTTCACATTCAAATTGGGTCTTATAATGATGTTCAAGATGAAGAGGCTTCTGCCTATTTTTTGAGAAAGTTGCGTGCCTTACTCAAACAAAATATTGCAACACTCCTGATTATTAACACGGCCGTATTACTTTTGAATCTGACTATAACAAGCTTTTCAGAAAAAGTACAGCGAAATTGCCTTTGAATTATTTGAAAAAGTTTTTATAGTGATTTTCTAGGATCAGATCGATATTCAATTCATTTCTATATATTGCATTAAAATAATAATGAACTAATTTGCTGCCTTTTTACTAGTTTCAGTTCAAAAAGTAGTTCATTCGGTTGGTTTGTCTCATATTGTTAATTGTTAGTGACAAATGTCTGTCTCTAGTTGTCACCTTCTAGCTGACTCTAACCACCTGACGTCACTCTAAAGAATTCTTTTGTTCAAAAAGCAATCTTTAGCTGCAAATCGAAAATACTACAAAGACCTAGTGCAAAGAGTAAAGTTGAACCATTTTACTATAGTATATATCAAGAGGTTTCCAGCGCGGTATTCTGGATAGACGCGGTGTTGTATCAAAATGAATGTACTTTGAAGAAACAGCTCCCAAGCCACCGATTTCACATTCATTTTTATATAACACCGCTTAAAAGTATTTAAAAAGTATTTAAATACTTTTAAGCGGTATCCTGGAAAACACCGCTTATTTCCAGGACACCGCGCTGGAAACCTAGCTACAATAAGCTTAGGAAATTACATTACTATAAAACTTTTCATGTATATATGTAATATTCACCTAGTTATTCTAATCTTTCCCTAACTAACGTGGTTTGAGCACATTCACCGAGTTTCGGGATGTGCCTGCGCCCCATTTCACAACCCGAACTTGCCAGAAACAGTTTAAAAGCATAACACTTACATGGATATTTTTAATTTGTTTACTTCTTCAATCAGAAAACAATCTAAATTAATAGTTTAAAAAGAAAAACTAAAAGTATTCGTCTTCTTTTGGCTAGTTTAGAGTAATTTGAATAGTAGATGTGATGTTGTTGCGTCTAGATTAAATTCACGCCTCCCATCTCGCTAGGCTCCTCTTTATTACTATAAAACACTAGAAGAACACACTATTTTGTATAAATTACTATTTAACTAACAAAATATAATAAATTATAGTTTTTTTGACCAAATAACATTGTGATTTTGCAAGTTACTAGCTAGCAACATTTATCTCTTTTAGGAATTGGTAAAACTTGACAATTTAAACATGTTATTATAGTGTGATTCTCAATGATTCAATATTATAGATTTTCAATGAGATTCTTTTTTAACACTCCATTATTACTCTCGAATCAGACTATAGTTTACGTTTTTTGTAATGAATCGACTGTTTGATATAGTTTATTCTAGTGGTAGGATATATAGTCAGCGCATAGAGTGATGATGGAGTGTAATGAATGCAACGCTCGTCTGAGCCCCTTTTGCGAGCACCACGCCAGCATCTGGCGGCTACTCTCCGTTCAAAATTGTACTTTGCAAGTACGCGCGTGCATTTTGCCTACAGACTATACTACTATAACACAATATTACTCTCGGCGCTGACTATATTCAAATTCAAACAAAGTACACCTTCACAGCTTCCCTTCTACGTTTGCTAAATCTAATAAAAATACGCGGAAGACACGGCCTCTTTCGTCTTGAAAACACTTTGTTTTTAAAAAATAACTCGCTTTATCCTGTTCCGTGAGTTGAATTTGAACCCAAATTCCTAAATTCCTCGACAGATTCATTATTAAAAGTATATTTTAATTCTGAGTTCTGCTCTTTATGCTCTTTTATGTGTCTTTTTTGGCTGTCAATTGCATTGTTTTCTGCCTTTATTTGTAGTGTGAAAATGGATAATTTTGGGACAGAAAATACTTTTGTTTTGCCTTAATTTTTGGCTAAATTCTCACATAATTAAGATAGAGTTAACGTTAGTATTGTTTTTAGGAGGATAGGCTTTTACATTAACTTCAGAAAAGCAACAACTGGGCAACTGGGCAGTGGCGGTGCTATATATAAAGGAATGTACAGTTTATCTCAAATCCGAGGTTTCCAGCGCGGTATCATGATCGGAGGGCAATGTTATAAAAATGAATGTACTTTTTGAGAAAGCGTACTATTTCGACCGATTTCTCATTCTTTTCTATATAACACAGCTGATCCGAGGATACTGCGTTTTAAACCTAGGCTTAAAAGAGACTTTATACAGTTTTATACAATTTTGAGCTTACTGAGCTGAGTTATTGTGTCATAAAAGTGTTTTCAAGTAGATCCTGAAGGTGAAGGTGATGAATTTTATGTTTGCAATGTTGAGGCGGATTGGCGGATTTGCCTGATAATCTCGAGTCCGATGGTTCGAATCCGCCCCGAAGAAAGAATTCTTGCAAATTTCTGATCCGCCGAATCCGCTCCCCAGGTGCTGTGCAATGGAGTCCTCGCTCCCTATGGTCCGTTCGTCTCACTTCATCATCCAAATAGCAATGTTACCAGTAAAAATGTTGAAATAAATAATAGCTTCAGTAGGCAGGATTCCTGAATATACTTATGATCAACTCTCTTTTTGATTATACTATTTTGTAAAGTATGGTACTATAGTTCCCTCTTAACTTCGAACAAATTATTTTATTTTAGCATTTTCATAGTTATTTAAGAACATTCTGCAATATTGTAGTCATCTTCTTTCTAAAAGTTCTTTTTTATTTGCAGTCGGTCTCTCACGGTCGTTATTCTTTCCTTTCTCTAATCTGAATTAGTACCAGATTAGCCGAGAAGCTACTTTAGAACCAGATAACTGCACCAAACGGAAGTACAGTTAAAGTTATTGGATCACAGTTTTAAACTATAACTTTGAACCATTCTTTACATTCTTTTGTGCTATATAGTCTGATTCAAGAAGAATAATGGAGTGTTACTTGCGTATTTACAAGAGATTTTGCGTACATTTTCGGTTTTCGAATACTTTCAGAGCCATTTTCAATGAGATTCTTTTTTAACACTTCATTATTACTCTCGAAGCAGACTATATTTCACTTTACTTTTATCTTTGTTTTTTATCCTTACATCCCTTACTACTTAATGATTTAATTTCTTCATCTATTTATTATTTTATTCCTATTATATTTATATATATATATTATAATATAACTCTTCAGATATGCTGTTTTTCCTCGCTACTTGCTAGGTCTTCTCGTGCCTTTCCTCACACTTGAAAGTAATGCGCCGAGGAAGAAAGAAATGACAAAAACCATCTTAAATATATTTATATTTATTATATTATTATGGCTATCTAATGATTGTGAAGCAAAGAGAGTCAAGGCTAAGTCCTGGTGAGTTCAAATTATAAAAAGTTATATTTATTTCTAAGATAAAGTTAAGTATGTTCTTTTTGAATGGTACTTCAACAATAAGTAACAGTAAGTCTAAAAAGCTTTTTGGACCACTGCCTATGCAACACAGTCCTTCAGTTTTATTTAAAATATATTTTTCTATAATCTATGCTCCTGAAACGGTGATAGATAACTTTAGTTCGTTGTTCGTGTCTTATATACAATCCAAAGGAAGTTCATATATAGTTGGCGAACAAACGATATGCAAGTTAAAGGTCTGAGTGCTCATTAAAATGAGTTATATTTACTAATATAATTAATATTTTCAGAAAAAAATATCATTGACTAAGCAATGTTTTGGCGCGCCATTGCTTCAATTAAATTTACAGTTCGTACCGTAAATCCTTGCATAAACCTTTGTCGCGGACTATAGCATTATAAACCTTTTAATTTTGCACTCCAACTCCATAACCAAAATACTCCCTTTCTCCTATGCGGAGCTTCTTTAATTTATTTAGTAACCCGATATTTTCTGCCGGCTTTCCTGGCAAAACTCTTTGAGTTCAGCAGCTTTTGAGTGAGCTCAGAGGGGCTTTTTGGATGAAATTCAATCTGTCCGAAGGGACTGAGAACTCATGTGCTACCTTTGTAATAGTACATTAGCTATGCCGGCGACAGAATTGAGATTTGAATAAAAAAGTAGAAATAGAATTAATATTTTATTAGAAAAGGAATATTGTAGCAAAAAGGCACGTTCTTAGAAACAAAATACCGAGGAGGAACTAAGATTTGACGAATTGAGAAGGCCTGAATTGAGAAGAACTCGGAAAACTTTTAGAACTAAACCGCAGGATACGAAACTATAATACGATCCTGGTTTAGATATAAGGATAAACTAAATATACTGTTTTGAAGGGCTGGGAATTTTACGCGCCGGCCCGGGCCGGGCCGAAATTCAAAAAGTCGGCCCGCGCTGGGATATTTTTTATGAATATTTTGATAAATAGTATCCAAAAAATCAATAGGTAAAGATTGTTGCATTATTTATTGTTAATTCCGGAAGCACTGAAAACAAACTTTTTTTGAAGAATATCCGCTAAAAAATGTGAAAAAGACTAGGACCAGAAGGTCTTTCCACAGCCCTGTTGTTTGGGGGTAGTATATATGTAGCCAGTTTAGATATGAAATATAAAGAAAAACTTTGGAAATAACTTCCGAAGGTATCTAAAACAAGTATAATTTTCAGTAAACGCACAGCTTTTAACCGCAGAACAACGAATTATCAATCATGGCGAGAACAAATGACAGTGTGTGATCTACTACAAGAATATGATTCTGCCGTAAGACCATCAGGAAGAACACCGGAGAATGATAATAGTTAGTTTTAGTAGATATAGAATGTATCAAAGGCTAGGTTTAGAGCGCAGTAACCGGCAAAGAAGCGGTGTTAAATATAAATGAATATACTTTTGGAACAAAGGCTTTAAACCACCTATTTTCCACTCATTTATAACATGGCTGCTGCCGTGATACTGCTCTGTAAGCCTAACACTCTATACAAACTATAGTTGGTCCACCAGAAACGTGCGAATACGGCCCGATACGAGCAATACCGCTTGACTAGCGGATGCGTACAGATACGGCTCGTATCTGAACGTCTCGGCCGGTGAAAATGCTCGTCTCTGGTGGACCAGAGTATGATGTGAGTCGTATTAGGTTAGAAACTTTTCTATTTTTTTCTAATATACATGGTTTTGTGAAAAAAAAACTATATTCTTCAAAGTATATTTATATGTAAATGTGAAAATTTGCAGTTTTCCGCACGGTAATAACTTATTCAGGAGGTCCAGTGATGGTTACAACAAGTCTTGATATAAGATCAATCTCGGCAGTTTCCGAAAAGAATATGGTTTGTTTTTCAACAAAATCACCGATATCACCATTTTTCTAGGAATTTGTTGCTCAATTTCGATTCAGACAAGAATGGTATGACGATAGATTAAGGTTTATAGAACATCAGGTTTGTTTTTTATAAAATTTGGATGTTTTGAACATTTATTTAAAATACATGATTTTTTCAATGAGTGAATATTCTGCATAGTCTGTATAGAATTCTAGATTTCGAGCGTCCAGTGGCCGCAGTATAGAAACGCCCTGTTGGGTGCCCGAACAGTTTTTGGTGCCCGAGCAGTTGTGGATTGTTGCCCGGGCAAGCTAAAAACTGCCCGGTCACCCACACCGGGCGTTTATTTACTGCGGTCACAGCGGAGGAGCAATGTAATTAAAATAGATGGAAATTTGATGGAGCCTATTTAAAAGTATATTTATTATCATTTAACACCGCCTTTCTCATAGAATATTGATCTGGAAACCTAGCTCTTGATATTGACTATATAAAAAGCTAACCTTTACATGTATTTATAATACTTTGTTATTATTATTCTAATTAATATTTTAGGGTCAACTAAGTTCTGACTACCGTAACTTTGAATATATCCACGTGGCTCGTGATCAACGTCTTTGGATTCCCGATACTTTCTTTCAGAATGAACGCAAAGGATGGTATCATATGTTGGATCAAGTAAGCTAAAACAACGAGAAACAACATATCGATTTTTTTTAGGAAAATAAGTTTTTGAAGATTCGATCGGATGGAAAGCTGATATATGACAGAAGGTAAGGAAGTGACCACCCAGTGAGATAACCTAGTAACATTTTTTTAAACTTTTCTTTTTTCTTTTTTATTTATTTATATATTTTTGAAACTGTTATACTTCGCTGTTCTGAGACAATGTTAATACCTTTCGTCCTTTTTCAATCCATTCGACTATCTGGAAAACCTCCTTTCTGTATATACATCTTATATAATAACTAAATCTGTTTCTTTTGAAAACTCTTCGCCTCAATCTTTGTTTCTTCCTTGAATACAACTTCCATGTGTGCAAATGTGATTCTTCTATCCGCAATAGCCACTCTAACTCTATTTTGAAGGCCGCGTCGCCGGCGCTGCCTCCTCCTTTGCTTAGAATCACTTTAGTTCTATACAATTCTATTAGAAACTGCAACCTCAGAGAACCGACTGCAGCGGCAGCTAAAAATATGGGGAAAGGTGTTAAATGCATGGAAATAATGCAAAATGTAAGCAATTAATATCTTTAAAAACATTATATATCTCAAGATCCAGGTTTCGAGCGCGGTATCACGAGCGAGGCGCCGTATTATAAAAAATGAATGCACTTTTGGAGAAAACGCATCACGTCGACCGATTTTACATTAATTTTATATAACACTGTGTCCCTCTCGTCATACCGCGCTAGAAACCTAGGCCTTGAGATGGACTATAGTTTAATTGTTTTGATAGGAAGTTTCGAAAAACAAAGGCAAAATATATTGTTAAGCTCTCCCAAACAATAATTTTGAGTTTCTGACTTTAAAAGTAACATTTTTCTGAAAGGGCGTTTAGGGGATCGTACTAACAAACAACTTTCTCTAAGCAAGACGGTACTTTCAGGGCTGGGAAAATGCCGGCCCGTTTTTTAAATTTTCGGCCCCGGACCGGCAGGGCCGGCCCGTCAAATTTTCAGCCCTGCGGTACTGACCCCAAATATTGAACAATCCCCTGTTATGTCCCTCAATTTCTTCTCACCTCAGCTAAATTTAGCCGTACCTTTATTTAAAATCAATACTAAACTGGTGGTAATAATAATAAATGTATTCAAAGACTACTTTACAACTCATGAATATGCAAGAAAAATGACATCTAAGTGCTAAGCGTACTTTTTTGTAGTTTATGCAGAAAAGAATACGTTTAGCTAAAATGGAAACACCTGATGTTTTAAAATACAATAAGCAGTCTAAAAAAGGACCGGCCCTTATCGAAATGTTCGGTCCCGGCTTGGCCGAAAATTTTTGCGATATGGGCTTTTAAATTGGACCATAGTTAGTAGTGGTTATTTATAATAAAAAAGTTAATACAAATTATGTGTTTAGTCGTAATTCAATTTAGTATTTAAGATTAACGCTTCACTTAGCGTGCTCTATGCATTTATCTCGATATCCAATGGACACCCAGTACTGTGAAATAGCATTTGCTTCCTGTGAGTTCCCTAATACAAGAGGAGTATAGTAAAACATAAAAGTTAATTAAATAGGTATATCACACATTGCAATATAGTCTGATTCGAGAGTAATAATGGAGTGTTAAAAAAATAATCTTATTGAAAATGGCTCTGAAAGTATTCGAAACCAAAAATATACGCAAAATTTCCTTGATACAGACTATTTATCCAAAAATAATAAAAAAAAAATCTTTTAAAGTAGTTTAACTAATTATTTTAGACGCCTATACAACAGATGATATTAAGTATCAATGGGCCATGCATGACTCCATAAAGTTCCATTATGGAGCAGCTGGAGCCCTGCCTAACTTCGAAATTACTAAGTTTGGAAATGGAACTTGTCATTCGAAGACTAATACAGGTAAGAAACAATTATTTAGTAACATAGAAATCAGAAGGAACCCGATTACAATGAACGAAAAAAGCTTGCACTATATTATATTGGGCCGGCCAGTACCTGTGGCCGTAGTATAGAAACGCCATTGTGGGTGCCCGGGCAGTTTTAAGCCGGCCCGGGCAAGAACCTGGGCGCTTCTGTACTACGGCCATTGGGCAGCCAATCTGAAAACACGGCCTTGCCGGTGCCCGGTCCCTTTCCAACTCCAACTGTAATAATGCCCTAGGTTAGTTTATAGTTAAGATTTCCACGATTTAAACATTCGAAGCCACCTAACATTAACGGCACGGTACACACAAAATTGTTTCTTAATGTTATTGTTTAATTCGATAGAAGTATCCATACTGAGTTGAAATTTGAAGATCGAAAATTAAAATTTTAAATGAATTTTTAGTGTACCATGCCTTTAATCCGGCCTTCATAAATAAAAATGCTAGATAAAACAACTAATACTCAGTGGTCCGCCGGTCGCGGCCGACCGGTCGGTCGAGGTCGGTCGGGATCAGGGATCTCCGGAATGACAACAAATTAATTCCGGAAACCGGAAATTGGAAATAGGAGTTTCGGACATCCCTAGTCGGGATAGGCCCGTCGAAAAATTGAGACTACTTCAGAAAAAGTACTTGTTTGAATTTTCCCCCTCATTTACGACCGGTCGCGACCGTGCGGAGCCCTGCTAACACTTTAAAACTTTAGAAGAATCCAAATAGAAGAACAGTGCCTTTTGAATAAAATGTAAAAGAGAAATGTAAAACTATTCTAATGTTGGTACTATTTAGGTGAATATTCGTGTCTTCGTGTAGAACTTAAACTAAAACGAGTCTTCTCATTCTTCCTTCTACAACTATATATACCTTCATCCATGTTAGTTGGAGTTGCTTGGGTTTCCTATTGGATTGACTGGAAGTCAACTGCTGCAAGAGTACCATTGGCTATTATTACACTCCTTACTATGATATCTACTTCACATGGTTAGTTTCAGTTGGGGGTAGGGCTCGGTCATCAAAGTAAATCTACAGCGCTCTCAAGAAGTAATAATAGTTGAATTAGACAGTTCTCTTATGTAAATCTAAGCAAAGTATGGTAATTTATGGTTCCTGAACTACCGTTTGGCTTTTTACCGTTGATTCGCACTTGAGATATAGTCCATAACAAAAAAAAAGACTGCAGTGAGCGATGCTGTTTAACACGGCTCGCCAAAGCTGCAAACGAAATAAAGGAATGTGTCCCTTTTAAATATTAAAGTTGTTCGTTTATTAGAACAAATGAACGAAATTGTTCGAAAAAAACTCAGTCGCATAGATTTCGACCAGCTCTTTCTATTGATATATATTGAACACAACTTTAATTAACAAAATAAGCCAGGTTTCGAGCATCAAGATTTGGCTGTCTGAATTTGCTCTGTCCCTTTGCCTTAGGGCGCGGCGAGCCGTGTTAAGGTTTAAAAAATCTCTCTTTCTGTGTGAAAATTTGAATTTCAAATAGATTAGTTTACTGAATTCTTAATAAACTTTGAGTATTACTCCTAAACAGTTATTCTATGTAGTAGTTTAGACCATTGCTTTTATAACAAACGATACTTTTTAAACTTCTAATTTTATTAATCATAAATATATTCTTGCATTTAGCTGTGAACTCTAATCTACCTCCTGTTTCATATGCTAAATCTATTGATATCTGGGTAGGAGCCTGTGTCGGTTAGTTTTATCTCTAAAACTTCAAGTTTAATAGTTTCATTTTAGTTTTCATTTTCTTTTCTCTAATAGAATATGCTGTTGTTAACTATATGGGAATTATGGATGAGCACAAGTTTGTTATTACAATTTTAAATAAGACAGCCAATTTTACTAAACTTCGGCCCGAGGCCCGGTCCCTGAAATAGACACCCTTGATATAAGGCTTGCTCTGATCTGGCTCTGACATTAAGATATGGAGTAACACAAAATTGTCTTAACTATAGTTTTGGCTAATTTTGTAAGCTCTTCTGAAAGAAAGCAAGTAATGGAAGCAAACCTTACAAAGTTCAGATTTAAAGGTACCTAGATATGGTTTTTCAATCCATTACAAAAATCGAGCAAGCAATCAGTGATCAGCAAGATGAGCTTCATATTCTGAAATTAACATAGAAACGCCATGTCTAGGTACCTTTAAGGGGACTACCAGAACAGTCAAAAACAGAACTTTTTTGGAAGCGATTGCAGAAACCCTCAGTTTAAAATAATTGTGTATTTGACGGTTTTGTTCTCTGAGAATCCGATTTATAAAGGAATGAATAATGAAATAGAACGACGTCATTATTTATTCGGAAAATGTGAATACCATTCACATCAAATAAGCTTAAAAGAAACTTCTTTGCTTCTTAAAACATATTGATAATGATGGTAGTGAGAGTAAGGAGTGAACGTTAAATATGTCGGAACCAAAATAATAATTGAAACTGAAGAATTTAACAGACTTTTCTTATTATAAATGTTTAGACAAATGCGTAAGGCTGCTTGTAATCGTTCTCGTCTTTCTAATGTAATTGATACAGAAATGTACGCAAAAACAGCTCAGACTATGACATCGCCAACTAGTTTAACATTTAGTCCGCAAGAGAAAAAGGTAAGTATAGTTAGCATCCGTCAGCCCCGCCCCCTCTGCAAGGCGCGCGCACCTCTTTTATTTGGTAACGATTACAGTAACCCGCCGTTCATATGAAGGCATATCCCGGACTGCAAATTGTATGTTCAAAGAGCTGTAAAAGGGTTGCGGGTATAAATAAATGGACATTTAACATTTTTTGGTGGGTGGCGGTGGCTAAGTATAGTCTGCATTAAGAGCTATCTAGCACAGCATCCTGGAGAGAAGCGGTGTTATATAAAAATAAATGAAAAGTCAGTGGATTTGGAGATTTTTAGAAACTACATTCCTTTTTTTATAATAATTATCCATTGGCCGTAATTTAGAAACGCCCGGGCAGTTTTTGAGTGCCAGAGCAGTTGTTAATTGTTGCCCGGGCAGATTAAAATCCACCCGGGCGTTTCTATACCGCGCCCACCGGGCACTCCGCTAGAATCTAGTTCTTCACAAAAAATACAGTTGTATAGAAAGAATTGTATGTGGCCAGGCTGTTCCGTGTCAGCTTTTTTCAGTACATTTTGTAATTCAGCCCATCATATTCTAAAAATATTTAATATATTCCGAAAATGTATTAAATAAACAAAATTCCTATTTAACTTACAGTTTTTTCCAGAAACTTCTCCGTCGTAAACGGAACAAATCGTTAGAAATGGTAGAAGAGAATAACTACGGAGGTACTGCTGAGAGTATGGAAATGAAGATGTTTGGACCACCAAGGGCGGCAGGAATGGTCGAAGAAGGATGGACATTCCAGGTAGGACCGATGGAGGAAAAACGATCAGAATAGGAAAGACTAGCAACTAGTTTTAATTCTAGTATTGTGGTAAAAGTAAATGATACTAAAATCTTTTCAAACTAGTATTTTAATGGGTCCTCCATATTGTTATTGTTATAGTCGGCGGCAAAGTCGTATGCAGCCGTATACGGTACGAACTGCAAGTTTTATTGGAGCGCGACCGAGCAATGGCGCACAAAACCGCGGACCTGTCAATGATGTAATGTACAACACCAGATCTAACTTATTTTTCTAAAACAATTAATCAGTAAATATAACTATTTTGCGCGTATTAAATTGAGCACTAATACCTTTAGCTTGCACATCATTTGGACGCCGACTATAGGGATATTTTATTCAAAGTTGTCTATTCTTTTGTATTATGTCCTCATGGGAATTCGAACCATCGACATCTAGCTTATGAGGCAAAGCTTCTAACCACTTGGCCACCGCGCCCTTTATAGTGACATTGTCAAAGTAAAACTATGTTCTTCATGAATAGAGATTGCATAGTTTGTAAAAACTAAAAACTATTTAATCTTTAACAAAATCAATACTTCTTTTAGGACGCAACAGATTTGGTGTATATTGGTCAACGTAAACGGGTTGAGTTAGTACGATGGTGTAGTGTACTTTCTTCTCGAGGAAGAGCCGAAAGAATAGACATTATTGCTAGGTAAATAAAAGTTGATAAGCGGTGTTATATTGTCTGATTGAAGAGGAATAATGGAGTGTTACTTGCGTATTGTTATGCAATGTTGCGTATATTTTCGTATTTCGTAAACTTTCAGAGCCATTTTCGACGATATTCTTTTTTAACACTCACACTAATTTTCATTACATTTGTATTTAAAATATATATTTTGCAGTAAGGGCGACAAACAAAATAGAAAAACATTTCCTCGCAATATTTGTGCGAAACGTTATTATTTAATAGTTATTGTTGAATATATCATGTAAAATAGGGGCTTGTGACCTAAATAACTCTGAACCAATTGAAATGAAACATTGAAAGAAAGTGAGAAAAAACATAAAAATTACTTTAAAAAGTTTGTTTTAGGATCATTTTCCCAATTGCTTTCATTTTGTTCAATTTTGCCTATTGGAGCATCTATCTAGACGAAGAAGATCATGAAATATAAATATATTATTATTATTTTGTTATTAAGTTAATTATGTTGAATCAATTTTATATCAAACGATGAACAAATTAATTGTGATACTATTAATTTTGTATGTTTTAATAAAGAATATTTATTCATTTGAAGTACGCTCAACTGTAGACTTGGACGTTTTGACTTGTTTTAGGCCAATCCTGTTTTCAACCTGGGGCTCGTTTTGTTCGGATCGAGCTGCCCAACTCTACTGAACTGTAAATGTAAAGCAGGGTTAATAAGATTACTACGCGCTTTCTTCTTCCACAAAGTTATAAATTATTTTATGGGCTAGGTTCTATTCAAGAGCATAAACCGTTTAAATAAACTCTGCCTTTCTCCGAAGATGTCATAATGTTACTACTCCAACGAATCCTGTAATGAAAATCTTCTGATTCAACAGAAGAGGAATTGAGTGTTCTTTTTTAATAATGGAATTTTTGTATTTCGAAAACTTGAGCGATTTTTGGCGAAATTCCTTTTTAACACTCCACTATTACTGTCGGATCTTACTATATGCTAACCAACATACCAACCGAGTTTACTGTTTGAAAACCTAATCCTTATGTTTTTTTCTTACTTAAGTATATTTCTAATAACAATATTATACTATTCTGTCACAGGTTATATTGCGTAACAAGCAGGAAATGAGATTTCACTGAAGCGAAGATCGGAGATTTTTAGAAACTACATTCCTTTTTTTATAATAATTATCCATTGGCCGTAATTTAGAAACGCCCGGGCAGTTT
>JAQGAV010000719.1:0-27952 GCA_034691345.1 Phasmarhabditis papillosa
TATTAGCCTTTTTGTGCCATGTTGCGACTGCGACCATTTTAGACTTTACGACCCTCTAAACTTGCGCAGATCACGATTATTATAAAACTTTTACAAAACCAAAATAAACTTTTCGGTGCGCACCAACTATAATATTGTTTTCTGTTTAAAAGCTAAGAAAACAATGAGAAAGTTTTCGTTTTTTGTTTGACTTAAATTAAAGAAATTAAATGGAAGTCTTAGTCATACAATTTAAGAATAATAAAACACAAATGTTTTACCATTCAGAAAGATTTAACTTAATTACATGTCCTAAATCCCAATGTTAGTAATCACGGTGATAATTGGAATGGTTGTAATCTGATCCATTTACTAGAATTAAAAGCTGGAAAACTACTTTGTAAAACACGAAAACATTTCTAAAATGCATTAAATTCAGAAGCAGGTCACAAAGTACACTGCTACATGTTACAGTTATTAACCTCTCAACAATGTTTACAATTATTATATCATTTCTGTTTTATAACTGTAAATTCATTGAACTTTCCACATCTGACATGTCTCCAACTGACATTTGAATAGTGCTAATTCGCAGTTATTTTAGAACGGCCGAACAGCGTTGCCGCTCGGGTGTTCCGACCACCCAAGCAGTCCACTTTGAAACACTCTAGTGCTCGTAAAAATGAGAATTTATGGCCTCTATTTTTATGTGAAAGTGCCCTTTTTGTCTCTTGGAATGTGATTTAAGAAGTTTTTTAAAGTTTGGAATATTGTCTTGAAACATATCAGGTTAATGCGGTTCAATTATGTTTTACAATTAATATGTGAATGGTACAATGAGTTTTGTATATGTTTGACACTTCTATATTCATTAATTTACTTAGCTACGGCGAGTAGTTTCTGTTAATCTTGACATTCAGAGTGCTCTTAGAGTCTCTAAACTAAGCTGTTCTAATTCCAGATGAAACTGATTGCTTAGCTTAACAAGCAGCGGCTAGCGGTTTCACCGAAAAGTTACACCTTCCTTAAAATATCGCATTTTTGTTTTATTTCAGACAAAACTAAACTCCGCACAGACTTAATTAAAAGTTTCGAGAGTTTGCTGAATAGGTATGTGGTTTCTTAAAAGATCGATAGTGTTTCCCAAAATTTGTTGTAACTTTTTTCTTATGTTTTCGTCTTTCTTGTAGCTGTTGAATGTAAAAACAAAGTATACAAACTTACAGCTGCAGAACTGTGAGAAACATTTGCTTATTCATCACAGAAAAAGAGAAAAACATTTAGATTTGTTGCTTTCTCAGATGGTAAGAATACTCACTAAATACTGTATATCTGAACTATAATTTTATTCTAGAATATCTTAGACTTCGACCAATTACTGTCTCATGTATTCTAACACGAATATTAAGACACTACATAGTTTGAACCACATCTAGTTTGATAACTAGGACTTTATAAGATTGAATAATCACAATTTGCCAGTCTCTTTATAAAGATAATCTTAGCATTAGGTAGATATTCATCTTTCCTGTTAAATTCCTTGTTATTTCCGCTTGATTGAAATGTTTCATCGTCTTCTGCCTAATATTTCATTATTGTTATCTCTGTGGCGGCATCTTGTCATTCTCAGTGCGGGTGGTCCAGCCAACCAAAATATCTATTTTCCACTAGGAAGACAATAGAGTAGGATTGAGATGTGATCGGAACAATCTATACTTTTGAAGGACCGGCTAGTTTCAAATCAAGTTTTTCTTTAATTGCGAGTTGCAAAAGGGTAGTGAACTATATAAGAATATATAGCTTGCATTTTCTCTGCACCATATTTAAAGTATTTTATTCCGATATCAATATTTGGATAACAGTACAGGTTACATCAGTAGTTTCTTTCTTGGATCGCAGTACCAGTGAATATATGACGGAGCGTTCCTTCTATCAAATCGTCAAAGTTCTATTTGCTTGCATCAGTGGATCCAGAACGTTTTAGGCCTACATCCCACGGAGGCCAAATGCGGCTTGGGACGGGGAACCCACAGCCTCTCATCCTCACGGATTTGTAGACCAACTCACTAACCATTAGGCTATGGAACCCCTGCACTTCTGCACCGTATAATGCTCATATCTTTCTACACACAGAAATGAAGGTAATGGTTTACTGGCGAATAGCCGCACTAAATGAAATACTACTATTCGATGAATCATTTATTTTATAAGAGAAAACAAACGTAAACTTTTGTGTGTTTTGAAATTTAAAGTGGTTGTAGAAACAACTATGTCTTAGAGCTACAACAATTGAAACTGTTTTGTTGTTCACGATCTCCCTATAAACTGTTGATTAAATTTGCAACATTCGAATTGCTAATCCTTTTATCGCATTTCTAACTTTGTCTGTGCACTCTTATCGTTCTAATTCCCACAAATATTCATTCATTAGGTGTTCATGCCAAGTAATTTAGGATACAGTTCAGTTTAGGCAGTTTGAACCGGTACTACTAGATATTTAAAATCCGAATTTAGTAGTTTATTTTGTAAGAGATGTTGAGCTTACTCGAGAAATTGACAAAAATTAAAGTTTTAAGCGATTTCATCGAAGTTTTAAGTTTGTTTTGAATTGTTTATACATATATTTAGATTGTACTCAATATTAAACAGAGTTTTAATTTTTGTTTTTTATTTAATTTCTGCAAACTAATACAGACCAAGGGTGCTTACTTTTACTTATTTGTATCTTCAAAAAGCTTAATAACTCTACTCTATATTGAGACTTGTAGAAATTTGCATATTGTTTTGAATAGAATGACAAATGTTTCTCACACTGGGGATTGCCCGCAATGACCGAATGAAACAACCAAATATGTAGTAAAAAGTAATATAATAAGTAACTTTGTTTGCGAGCCTGGAAATGTGGAGAACGAAATATGTTCATTTACTTGATGCAAAGACTCATTCTTGAGGACTAGTCTTTTTACTATAAAAACATGGACATTTGGAATATATCTTTTTCTTTGTTAAAACTATTTCTCACCTATAATTTTATTTATGTAATTAATAATATAGCAAATTGGTAATATGTATAAGTTGTATTTATATTTACACTATTTCTCACCATAACCCTATAATATCAATTTATTTTAATCCTCAGCGGGTGTCCTTTTGGCTACTTTTTAACTCTTCTTTTAAATGAGAAAATCAAGGACAGAGGAGGACAACCAACAGAAGAAGAATGTTAATCAACAAACACATGGTTTTTATAAAAGAAAGCAAGGTTTACACTACCTCACTGTGAAAAGTACATAGTAGTATCAATATATGTTATTACAGAACATTTAGAGAGATACTTGTTACAAAACTCTTTCACGAACACGGAAAAAAGTAGTTTTCAAAAAGGAAACGCTCACCAACAAAGCAAGTTGGACCTATTTCGTTGTCTCACAAGCAAATGTTTCTAAATACACTATTTTAAACTAACTTTTTTAAACGTGATCAATACATCAGTAACCCTGGCTTAATCTGGCAATAGTTTTCTATTTTCTTTATTATTCTTTATATTTGTTTAATTCCTCTAAATGTGTCTCTACAGGGCGCCAGACCACATTGCACTTGGTTTAGTTGCTTGCAATTGCGACTCTAAGGCGCCAAAGACGACTATTCAACAGGGCAAGTAAGGAATGTGCTGTTTTTTGCTTTTATCATAGTTTGGAATAGAAAGTTTCATGGTTCAATATTTTTTAAACGAAACAGCAATTATTTAGTTGAGCTTACTGTTTTTGTTTCCTCGGTAATCAATCTCAAATTGTTGTATTCCAAGACAATAGTTTTAGCTAAAGTAAAAAGTAATGCTCTTCGCGGGACTCTAACAATTAATATACATATAACTGTTTTTCATAAAACATTCATTTCGTTTAACTCTAACTCAGGTTACAATTAGTTGTGTAAGAGATTTAGAAGTTACCACTAGATTATCTTGTAATTAGGAATTACCACCTCACCGCAGTCGCTTTCGCGTGTTCCAGTACCAGTCGGTGCTTTTTCTCTGTCTATAAAAACATCATTTTGCATGTTTTCTTATCTTACTTTTCTCTTTCTTCTAGATTATTTTGCAATCGAATTGTGTCTGTTCAGATCGTTTCGGTGTTAATCATATTTATTTCCTGCTCCTTTGTTTGTTTCGAATAGAAAAATAACGTTCATTTACTTCAAGAATACGCAAATAAATGTTTTTGATTAGGTAGAAATAATAAACTGTCCATATATATTAACAAGTTCACTTGGAACTTCGTTAGTAGAGGCTATAGTTATGATATTTGAATTATTCTTTTTTGTACAAATTACGCCTGAAATTTTCATTTATACAGGCTATTAAAAGTTTTGTTCGACGACATTCTGGTGATAGTTATATTAAACCATTATGAATTAATTGGCTATAGATTATACCCTTTTGATCAACTACAAAGTGACAACTTTTATTCCATTTATTCTATATATCTTGGCTACTTTGCCTTCTCTTCCGTTGTGAATTTGCTGAACCATGAAATAATGAAATCTGCGCACTAAATGCTCAAGCTTTCATTACCAATTAGCGTAACGCAGGGTAGAAAGCGCAAAGCTTGCGCAACCAGAAACATTCATAGTTTCAATTTTAGTATGTAAAATAATAGTGAATTTAGTATAGATATAAAATACTTTAGATAGGTTAGAGCTATTTATGTAAATTCCTATTAACAGTTGTAACCCTTCAGTGTAACTTTATAAAAAGTTAGAATTTAGAAGAATTGGCTTCAATTTGTATTTAATATAATTATTCACATTCTCATTACCAATTACTGCCAGTCATTTTGAGAAAGTTTGAAAAAATCTCTTTCGAAAACTGTCATTGGCACCTGTTAGTATCTATTGAAACTTTGAAGAACGTGATGAAGTTCAAATTACGGGAATGGAAATGATGTTAACTATTCAGTTGGGAATGGACTTAGAAAATAAAAATATAATAACTTTATTTTAAAAAAACTTTATATTGCTGTATGAAAGACATAATCTACCGTGATACCTATTCATACTAAATTTACAAACTGCTCAATCTCTTCAAATATTCTGAAGCATTTGCTTACAAGCCATATTCCGAAATAGCAAGTTTCAGTATGCTCTAACTCCGTCTATGATATTTCTATTTATTTAACGCCACAATCTTTCTTTTTGTGTGTTTTCACGATTAACTCCTTTTTGAGCAAAATGATCCGGTTCTCACGTAAAGACATGCAATTCGCACGGGTTAGGCAACAAGACTTGTAGTCACAATCCAAGTCGAAATTTTTTATATGTTTATAACTCAAAAATTACTATATCAGATAATTATTACTTTTTAACGTAAATTGAAAGTTTATCTATATATATATTATGTTCCTGTGTTGTTATATTCTTATTGTATTTCTAAATTTATGAACTTGAAAGATCGAAAATTCCTTACCTTTTACTTTATGTGTGTTTCAGACATAAAACTAGCTAGTTCTAATAATTGGCCCTATACTCGTTTATGTTTTTGACTAGATGGGAAGTGTATTTGAGCCGTCAGGAATTTGCTCGAAATTGAATTTTCGTACGCCGCGGCCTCTGCTCCCTCGCACCAGCACAACAATGAGCGCCATTATTCGAATCGGATCTAGAGCGGCTCAAGTTTTGAATACGGACGGATTGGGCGGAATGGAAATAACAAGAACCATTCAGATAACCACGACGAAAAGCCATTGCGCTTGATCTGAAATACTCCAGTCAGCATAACACATAAGTTAGTTTTGTCGATGAAAGTTTCATTTCTCAATTGCAAAATGTTTTATGCAGTTTGTAATTTGCATGGTAATGGAGCTTTATTAGCGGTTTAAGCAGTGTTCTCAAACATAGCAGTCTATCAGTCGCTCATTTGTCGTACCTCTGTTCACGCGGGGCAAAATTTTGCGTGAATATTGCATCTTTTAAGCTTCATTTCATCAAAGACAGTCAGTTTGCATACCTGTTGGCGGTATACTTGTCCAACCCTTTCCTCGTCTTGCTCTTCTAATCCATAACTCTATCTAATTCTAAGATGTATCCCATTTGAGTGGACATTTCCTGCTTGGGTGGCCAGAGCGGGCCACCCCTATTCACTGCTAGGCTACGCCCCCTTTGCCATGCGTGGTCAAGGCGCAAACCACCGACGGGGCGATTTCTTTTTGCTTTATAAGAATTTGCAGAGAATGGAGATCTTCTTATGAATTTTGTTTCTTCTTAAGCTTTTTTTACATTGATTGCTCAATATTATTTAGTGCGCTTATATACCGTTAGTTTATGAATAACGGGATATTAATGAAAAGTTTAGTATTTCAAGGTGTAATCTGAAAGTTTAACTTATAAGTTTGTAAAATATGACTTCAGATATTAATTAAAACTAAGAAAAGTTTGTTTGATTCATTTTTCGTGTTTGTTTGTATAAAGATACTGTTTTGTAATGATTTTATGAATATTCCTCACTTTTTTTATTAAAATCTAGTTAATTATATTGAAGGATTTGCTGCTCAGAGTCACTGACTTGCACACGCGTTCCTAGATTGAACTGTGCTCAATTAAGATGTTTCCTCAGTTAATTTGTCAATTTTACGCTATCGACTGCAACTAACATCTGAATTTGTTTTAAGTTGGATCATATGTTTCCGTATTCCGTTGTAGTTTTCACATAGTGGCCCAATTCATTAATTCAGGTTGTTTTAATTAGCTATGCTCCTTTTACTTGATTATTCTTTCTCTTGTCCCTTTTGGTATTATACTGGACACCCCTGACCCCTCAACGGTTACGTAATGTTAGGCGACAACGGGACCGTGATTTGTAATAGCTGACTAATACATAGTAATATAGATCTTCTATTTATATATGTTACTATCAGTTCCGTTCAAATATTTTGTAAACTGGAATATTTTATGTAATAATTGTTCTCTGCTTTAGTTTCTCTTTAAATTCTTGCTTGAAACTTTTCCATCCAACGCTTGATTGCACAATTTGAATAAGTATATCTTTCAACAAACTGCAATTTTAGAACGATAGGATTGTTTCTAGGAGCATTTAATTGGATAATCAGATAACTCAATATTCCGATTTATTTAAACCAGTTATGTTTCTATAAAAGTTTATTTGTTTTGATAAATTAATGAAACTATCAAATGAAACTATCAATTTACTACAGTATATCGTTGAACCTATACCAGTAAACGGTTGACTATATCTAAATGCTATAAAATATTGTTTTTTCAAGGTTTCACACATTCACACCGCTAAAAATAGTACACCGTTCTGATTCAAAATAAGCTATAAACATAATAGTTTAAGTTTATTTCCTTAAACGTCTCCCTATTTTTCTTATCTATTCTTCTTGTTTTATAGTTGGCGCCTTCTGTTCCTTTGCAGACCAACTCGATCATAAAGGGTCATTTGAACTTATCAATGCAAACATTATAATAATCTATTGACTTTTTATATACTAAAATAACAATAACTTAACTTTTACTAAATCACTGTTAAGTATTTTTTGCTTACAAAATTCATGTCGTGCCAAGTTGCTTCTGCATTTCGAAAGTTCCAACAGTTTGGGATTTTATTAGCTGTGTTGCATTCAGTTAATGTTTCACTAGTAGCTGGAACTGTTGTAATTTTAAAATATTTTCCAAAACTTATAATTTAAACTCTAGTTTAAAAAAATACTAACCCAATACATCATATAAAATAAAATGATTTAGAAGAGCGGCGCATTTGACTTATCCCGATTACGAGCTTTACTAATAGTATAATGTGTATTATATTACCTGCATTTCAATATAGTTATTCATCTATGTAACATAAATATAATGCATTGAATACAGCTGTACAAACATATTCACAGGTCAGTCTCTCTCAACTAGCCAAAGCAATCCAATAGTGCAATAGAACACTTCAAATGTGTTAGAAATGGAAATGTTTCATATTTCAAAATGGAGTTTGCATGGCTCACGGATTTGCTGTCTTCTAGCGTACTCAGCTTCGAGAAAGAACGCAAAGCGCAGTTTTTATATAGTCTGTAACAAGAAAAAGGCTGCAAGGTGCGGTGTTAAACGAGTTCTTTCGCAATTACGTATTTGGGTTTTATGAAATCAAACCATCGCAAAAAGACGCCATGATATTTTTCTGTAACAAGCAATAAATTGCGCTTCTAATCATACCAAGAACATCTACTTTCCACGAAAATTTAGCAATTTCTGAAAGCCTATATTACACCGCACCTTGCCGCCTTTTTCTTGTTACAGACTATATTAATCTTAAAATCACTAAACTGACAATCTTTTTTTAGTAATGAAGTTGGTTTCAGAATCAATCGAACACACAAAAATGATCCGTCTTGACCCGTTTCCTATTATAATTTTTTGTCGTAGCTAGTTTGCTCCTAATTAGTCATTCCACGGGAATCTTTAGGCTAACTCTTACTTTATCCGTATTTTTGTTGATAGTTTCCTATTTATTTTATATTCTTTGTTTGTCAGTTGATGATTCTTCTTTTCTCTTTCTTCTTTAAACCATCCGACCTCACTTTTTACGCCTCATTAGCTAGGTTGAGAGGTAGATAGGCATCCTAGGAACCCCTATCCGCCTACTGTCTACCAGACAACAAAACACTTTCAAATGGTGTTCCTACCTGGTTTCTAAGGCTATTTTACGTGTTAAATTTAATAAAATCGCATTTAGTTTTAAAGTTACATATGATTTCAGAAATTGAAATGAAGAAAAAGTTTCAGTTACTCATTTATTGGGTTTACGTATTGGCAATAATTATTCTTTTTCATTTTATATCAGTATTACTTAGTTCAATAAAACATAAGACTTTTATATACTGTATTAATGTTTACAGTATTTCCACAAGTCTGTTAACTACGATTTTTAACTATATCACTTATTTTTCGTTGAATATAGTTAACTAGTATATCATGCCTTTTTATATTTCATAATATTATTATTGCTAGCATTTTTACGGTCCTCTTCTTTTAGGCGGGAACCCTCTGCACTCTCAAAGGTGTGCGGGTCAATCAACCTGTAAGAATATCGATTTTTCTTAATTAACTGACCCGTAGAGCTCGCTTGTATGGGAACGCTAGATGAAAATCTGCTGCAAGTTAACTACCTAAAAAGCTAAAACAAGATTTTCAAATTATGTTTGAATTATTATTAAACCATACAAAGATTGCAACAATAGTTTACATTTTTCAAATAATTTTCACTGGTTGGTTTTGAAGTTTTTTTTTTCGCTTTCCGCCCTCGAAATGATGTGTGAATGTTATCATTTATGTGTTACGGGATTCATATGACGCTTACTTTGAAGGTTATTCACATGTTATACTTCATTTTCAACAAGTTAGACCAGTTTCGTGGCTCCCAGTTACTATTATGCAAAATTACTATCAATCTTGAATAAATATTATATTTTGAGTTATCTTTCGTAAATTACTTTGTTATTTAATAGATTATATCTATTTATAGTATTCTACAGTGTTTTTCACTATTTATTTTCTCACAATAATATAGCTATTCGCTTAAATCATCATCACTTTCCCAAAATGTATTCTCTTTATTTCTTTATGACTCACTGAACCACAAGGAGAGAGAAAAAGAATTGTAGCTAAAGCACCTCAATAGGGTTATATATTCGAATTAAAATATTCCGAAGTATATCAGAGTAGAGTTTTCCTTCAGTATATATCAAAATAATCTAGTTATTTTAAAAGTTTGTTATTATAAACTGTGTTTCTGCACTAATTGTAAGAAGTGCGTTATAATAAGAAATAAAGACAGTTATCAGGTTGCAGAGTCAATGTTTCAATGTACGTTACTATTTTTAAATATAGCAGTTATTTCTTTACATTTTGATTAATATAATAACAATAATATATATAAGAATATTTATTTTATTCTAGTTGCAGTAACTAAAGTCTTCTTTTATTCTTTATATATTCTCTCACCATCCTTTTTCATCATAAACCGTTCGCACCTGCTGCATTTGATTGCATAACAACCTTGCCGGCTAAAATATAGACAAGCAATATGGCAGAAACAGACCTTTAATTATACAAAACCAGTTTTTAGGCTAATTTAAACCGAAATGGTGGTATTGATTGATTTTTGATTTGGCTAGTTAAGACACGGTACACCTTACTAGATGTAAGTTGTATGATTATATTAGGCTATTACTACTTGTTCTTTATTCCTATGTTATGCTTGCATTTTCTCGAAACACTTTCTTGAAAGCTTAATTGTTTACGTTAAAGCCACGACCATAGTGTAAGTTTTCAAACATTCCCCTTGTTTAAAAACTGCAAAACATAAATTGCTTAGTTGTTTCTATCCTTAATAAACGATCATTATTCTGAAACCTTGTCACAGATTGTCTGTGCCATCATTTTTACGGCTACTTTATACTTTAATTATAGTATTTGGTCATTTCTAAACTTCTTTTCTATAAATCTCTTTCTTTTAACACTATTTTCACGCTGTTTGGAACGCTTTTGTTCGAAATGGCCGGCTTTTGGTTCTAGTCTTGGCTACTCACAGGCTATTTAGTAATTCAGTGGGCGAGTCTTAACTGAATGGGAGTTATTTAGAAGGGTTGCATGGCAAAAGTAACACCTCCATTCAATCAGAACCATTATACTTTCTTAATGTGGAAAGACTAGAGAGCGCTCAAAAAACAGTTTTTCGCTTTCTGAATTTCAGTATTTCTGGAAGAGTATATAGTTTGCGGACTAATCGCTTGCAGCTAAAGGTCTAAAAATTGGAATTAGAGCACATATTTAGTCTAATTGCTCTAATAATACCTAACAAATTTGCAGTTTGTACCGTAACCGCTTGCAAGTCCACCGACTAAAGCAACAAAAATAAGTTTAGCAGTTTATAAGAAACAATGTTTTTTAACTTTTAATGTTCTTCTCAGCTCGAATTTAAGTTAGTTTTATCACTAATACATATTTAAACCATTCCTTCATCCTCTCAAACATGTACCCCTTGTGCAACACTCTTACATTCATCTTATTCTTGTTAAGTTAGTTCATTTGGTGGTCACTAGTGGCTGCTCTCATTGTTTCGTCCAATTACGTGCTCTGTCCAAGTGTCATCCTAAAAAGGACAAAGCCACTAGACCACAATAGCACACGTGAATATTACATTTAACACTACAAAACTGGTAAATTAAATTAAGTTATTTTGAGTTTTGACCTACCAAATTGCTACTATCATCTAATTGTAAATCTTGATTCTACTTCAAGGTGCAACTTTTTGTATAGTACCACCAAATATTCTTTGTTTTATTTGGAATATCTATAATTAACCTCTTATGTACCCTTTATTTAGAAAATGCAGTCAAGAATATTCGTATTATGAATAGACATAGCTCGTCTCTTTTGGTTTAGCTCAATACTGCTAGTAGTTATTATCGCATTTTTTCCGCTTCACCTAACTCTTTTGGGAAATTCACATTTTGTTTTGTTTTTGTTCAAATTTCTTCTTTAATTGTTATTAGTATAGTAGCTAGAGAATAGTATTAGCAATATTTAAATTTTGTACTGAGAGGCTTGTGCCACTACTGTTTTGATATTATTAATCGAAAATTGTAGACCTTTAATATTATTAATATAAATGTTTATATTTAATATTATAACTTAATATTAAATAACTGTAACATTCTTAAATTTGTGCTATATTTCCAATCAGCAAAAAGTGTTGTTTTGACTTTGAGCGCATTATTCATAGGTCATAGGCCGGTACGTGGTAGGAACGCTAACTTTATGAAAAATGAAAGGCGTTGTAGTCAGAAAAGAATGCTAACTAATTACTATATTACTAGATATCATTTTAACATATAAAACATTATACTACATCTGCTATTTGTCTATTATTCACTACAGACTAAGGTTTCCTGCGTGAGGTTTATTTTATAAAGAGAAACTGATATAATGATATGATTTTATATAGAGAAACTGATATAGCCTATGTATACCACCGCGCTCTGCGGTCTCTTGTTTGTTATAGACTATATAGTATAAATGCCCGGTACCATATCATCAAGGTTTTTTCTTCGAATATTTTCTATTATCTCTAAATATAAAGCTAGACAGAATGTTGCATATTTTGAAATAAATGTTACATCTTTCATTCACATCTTTTTCTCTAAATAGTGTAATGATGAATGTTGGTTACCAAAATCTTTCTCCAACACCAATCTTAATTCATTCTTAGAGAAACTGACTTAGCAGTTTTCATTTAGTCTTCATCAACTGCGGCGGTAGATTGATTTATTGTCTGTGGGGCACAGTGTGCGGAACTTTTATATTATATAGGTAAAGTAACCCAGATATAGTCTGAGTTCCTGTAGGAAGCACATCAGTTGTTCAATATGCAAAATCAGAAATTGGTAAATCTCAAACTCATGTTGTTGGTTAACCAACATTAGAAAAGAAAAACTAATGAGAAAAAGAGAAGTTTTCTTTCCAACCATTCATAACTGTTATATTTATCAAAGTCCTGCCCAACCACTCCACCGTTATTGCCCATTCCACTGCCTCGTTCTACTTTAACAGAACTGCTTTTGTTGGCTTAAGGACGCGTTTATGCGTATTTCTATAGTCTGTCTAAGTCTTTTCTGTGCACGAAACATTTTATTTTCGTAATATTATGTCTGTTTTCTTAAGGTCTTTATCGTTCTCAAGTGCTTTCAAGTGAGTTTCACTCATTTCCGGAATTTAAACCACTGGTTCCAGGGGTTCGACGTTATTGGCAGCAGTTAGTTCTACCCATTGGAAGAATGCATTTATTTGTCTCTTTCAAATAAGTAACTTTCAAAACTCCTATTACGTTACCAAGAATCGAAAAGAAAAGTTCCTTTTTTTCTGATTTTCTAAATATATATTTAGAGAATAAAGTTATTCCCTATTCATACTTGATGAGCTCGTAATAAAATGCGTGTTTTGCTTGAAGTAAACAAAAATCACCTATGTAAGCAGGAAAATAAATAAGCACTAGTCTTCTCGAATTTATACTTTCTCCTCAATAATTCATAAATATTTTAACAAGTTTTATATTGCCTTCCGATTCAATACAATTCTTACTAAAATGTATTTTCATTTAAAAAATATACATCTTTCTTTCAATGTAAAGTATACTGTATTTAATATTATACAATTTTTTACTATATATTATGGAATATTCTCTAACCCTTTATTCTTTCAGTAAAGCAGTTTGCTGCTTTCCTCTAGAAATAGTTCTAATGTGTTCTCTTTATACTCATGTCAAATTGATGTTATAGGTCGGTCCAGTACAGGTTTAGCCGCTTCTACGCTTAGATAAAATGTATCCTCTAGGTATTATTTCATTCTGAATATCATCAGAATACAAACATGCTTTGTTGTTGGTACTGATTCTTACATTTAATAGATTCGCTGTATTTTACCTTGAATTTAAATGGGACCGAGGGTCGCACTGAACCGCTTATGTAAAATTGTTGGCGGCGCAGAAAATGTGTTCGGTTTTATGGAATGTTACAGAAATGCATATGATTCTGAGGTAAACTGATTATTTACTTTTCATTTCAATAAGAGTTTCTAGGTTACCTAACTTGGCAAATGTTACTTACTTGCTTATAGGCATAGTCAAATTTCTCTTAAGTAGTATAGTTCACTTAAATTTCAGTTGTTAAACCTAGTTAATATCCCTAATATTCTTATATGTTTCATGCTCTTTCTATTCCCATCTTCTCCTATTTGCTCTTCTCGCCCTCCTTGTTTAGTCGTGAGACTGTGTGATTGAACCAACGACTGACTGCACCCTCAGGGGGGCATCTCCTTCTTTTTATAACTCCTAACGTCGCTGCTAAACAACGTGTGCCTTTCATGGATTACTATGTTTACTTGTTGATTCATAGGGTTGTACGAAGATTTTGTGTATTATACGGATGGTTTAGCATGAACACTAATTTCTCTATCAAAACAATCTTTTATATGCTATATCTTTAAATCAGGATTGACATTAATATTTTTAGTCTATTAACATCTAATCTTAACTAACAATGTCCACAACAAATAACTCCATTTTCAAAGGATATTCGAATACTAAAAATGTAGATAACAAGTTTATAGAGTGAAAATATTGTATCTTAATAGACACATTTTAAAAGTTAAGTCATTTTCTCTTTGCACATTTCACTTTCTTTGTTGTACTTTAAATGAGACCATCTGTTCATACTACGCGTCGCAACCGCAAACAGTCGAGATTTCCTTTGCCAATGGGCTTGGCACCTACATTAACTAAACCACAAACCGAAGCAAGGTCATGGTAAAACAGAACTGACCGACGCTTGTCTAGTAATGAATACATATTAAACTTATGTAACTTAATTACTCTTTATGTGAAATGGAGATTCAATATATATCTATAGTATACTGTTTATGAAATTACTTCGACGGGTAACATTTAAGTATTAATGAATGTGCTATTTTCTGAATATCGTTACAATAAGAGATAAAGTAGGCGGTTGAGTTGGTATATATCGCTCATATCTTTGTTTTTCTAAAATCTATTTTATAATGAACTCGTGTACGTTTAGTGTTACTCGTTTACATAAACTTTTAATTTCATTTTATTTACTTTATTCCCCTTTTATTCGTTTTCATCATTTTTATATTAAATAATCTCAGAGACACATTCTCGTGTATTGCAGGTCCTCCTCTACCACACGCGATCTATTTAAACTAGACCTCGCCGTGTTGAATATTCCTAATATCACTATTAATATTAGGATATTAGATAGTCATCCCATATATATTCACTAGTTTTATTCAAACTGAGATGTCACAATAGAGAGAAGAAGCATACTAGATGACTATTCGATATCAGACCTTGCGTCTGCTACTCTTCGACTGCTTGGCAGTCCTTTTACTGTTAAGCGGAGACTGCGCAGCAGCCCGCAGACGAGAACGGGGTGATGACATTGCCTTTGCCTTTACTGCTCCTGTATATAATGTGACACTTGAGGAAAATGCAAGGTAAGGGATCAATGATTACTGGTTTTTATAAAGTAGTATGTTAAATGATTCTAAAACATATGGTTCTACACTAGATACTAGTTTTCAAGACTCCGGTTTAAATGAAAATCAGATTGAATTTAATAAACTTCTAACTGTTAACCTACGTTAAATTAATGAAAACATGAATTATATATAAACAGTTTATTTTGTATTAAGTTGTTTATCATTCGTTACTTTCAGAGGTACCCAGTTCGCCGTCTCCGAAGGTTCTATCCGGATGGGTGTGCCTCTACCAGACTCTGACTCCACAGTTAGATTCAAAGTAGTTGAGGTACATATTACTTAAAATTGTTAACCTCAAGAATCTACTAAATCAGCTCAAATAATAATTTCAATTATAATGAATTATTAACATATAAAAGTTTAAATTATTAACTAAATTATTTTCAGCATCATAGCGACAAGAGGAAAAACGATTTGTTCAAAGCGCATGCTAAGCAGGTCGGCGACTTTGTCTTCCTAAGGATTCGACAAAAAGACAAGCATGATACTCCGCTAAATAGAGAACTCAAGGTAAGATATTATACAAACATGCGGGATATCACCAGTTTGCAAACTTGCTTTTGCACTACCTTACTCAGACAAAATATTAGAACACTCCGGCAACCACAATTTTATTAACACGGCCGTATTACATTTGAATCCGACTATACGTTGTTATAAGAAAAGTGCATTTTCATTTTGGAAGGCTTCTTGAAAGCCACTTGCAAAATTTTTTTTCATGTTTATAGTCGAGGGATACATCGTTTGCGGTAGAATTTAGAAGGAGCGCGGAAAAGCAAAGAAAATGCACAAGTAACCGTTATAATTGTGCGCTCGCATTGTAATAAATAGACATTTAGCTGCAAGCGATTCGTCCGTAGATTATAATAGTTTTACTTTGTAGGACAGCTATGAGTTCCATGTGAAAGCTACCTGTAAACGGAAAGACGCTGCTAATCTTGAGACTACAACCTTAGTTAAACTGAGGATTACAGATCAAAATGATGCGGGACCTATGTTTACATTGGAAGCGGACAGATATGAGGCTACTGTTAGCGATAAGGTAAAAAACGATTGACCAAATAAATCAGAAACATTAACTATAATTATTTTGACATTATTTGTTATTTTTGTGTAACTTAAAATTACTTTTTTAAATAGTATTATACACTTTCTATTAATTAAAAGAAAGCTATGTTTTCTTATGATCGCCCTGCTTATGAATTGTTATTTCTCTATAGACTGCCCCTTTCACGGATGTATTGCAACTAGAGGCATCTGACGCTGATATTGGCATAAATGGACAGATTTACTATTCTTTAGTCAATCGATCTTCTGAATTCTTTGTCGATCCCGTTACTGGTAAGTAACATTTTTTAGTACTTGTTTTTCCAAATGTAAATGTTTTGTTGATTCTGATTAATGTTACTCCCTTAAAGTAACAATTGCTAGGAGCTTTTAAATAAAATATCAGATAATTCTTAGGCTGGATTCGAACTCTGAAACAAGTCCGGGCGGGTGTCTACGATTTACGAGCTCGAGTAGAGGACCGAACATCTCGTATATTCTATGAAGACGAGGAGCAGAAAATGCCAGAATGGGCCAGTGATGTGCAGGTTAGTAAGGTTACGGTAGCACTTCAATACTAAACAATTATTCGTTAACTGTATATATACCATTGTCTTTAGATAACCGTTACTGAATCCAAGAAGGTTCATCCTAAACTGCTGGTTGAAACAAGCCCAATTGACTCGTTTCTTACATCTACCGAACAGCTCGCGGCGCTGATCACAATTGAACACGGTAAGGTTCTTAAGTTAATTTCTAAAAAGATCGATTTCCCAATACTTTAAAAAAGAATAGAATAGTTTTTCAAAACTGAATGATTATTATAGATGACTCAAATAAGATGCGGGTCGGTTTGTTAGATGATGATTTCCGTCATTGGTTCCATTTAAACCAATCAGAAGATGAGTCCAAATGGCAACTATATACAGTACCCGGAAGGATAATACCAGACGGAACCAATGTTACCGTATCGGCTGGATCGGAAATGGGAACAATTGGAAATGTTACTGCTAACATCAAGGTTGGTTTAATTTTTTAAACCTTTTGTTGAACATATTCGTTTTACATTTGCTTACTTTGAAACTTTTCGGCTGATAATTTATAAAATTAATGTCGTTGACTATATTCTTTTAGATTTCTCTACTTTCCCGTCATGGTCTTACTTTTTCTCAGTCTAAACTCTCTTTTACCATTGATGAATCAGCTCCTATTGGTTATGTAATCGGATATGTGGCAGCCAAATCGCTAAACCCAAATGATACAAAACTTATTAGGTAAGGGGATGTAGATATTGAATAGTAACAAGTTCATATAAAGTACAATTTATAGTAAATAATTTGAGTAGAATACATTTATTAATTTGTTTAGATACCATGTTGAAGCGTTAGATCAGAACACATCATTGCCTTTCCGTCTTCATGATGAATTTGGTACTCTAAGAGTAGCTAAACAACTAAACTATGAAAACACAAAGATGTACTCTTTTAATGTCATTGCTAAGGTAGGTTATTATTAAAGTAACATCTACGTTAAATAAATGTTTGAAAAAGTTTAAAAATAGAATTATTGTGCTTATTTATTTGAGTTTATTCCAGCTAACCGGTTTTGGCGAACAATCTTCCATTCTTGTTGAAGTTCATTTAACAGACGCTAACGATCATTCTCCGGGTTTTGCGGCTAAATGGGCCCGTCAAGGACCTATTGCTATTCTTCCGGGAACCAAGGTTGGAGTCAGTTTATTAAAGGTAAGTTACTTTAGAATTTAAATCATAATTTAAAGCGACCTTTAGCAAAGATAAACCTAATATAAAATTTACTAAACATAATTAAACATTTTTATTATTTAGATTTCGGCTCTAGACCAAGACGCCGGTGTCAATGGAAAAGTTGGCTACAAGATTTCTTCCGAGAAAGAAGTTCCCTTTAAAATTAACTTCTCGACGGGGGACGTAAGTTTTATTAGTGCTTAGCCAATTAACACTAATACTTCAGATTTCTCTATCAAAAGACCTCCCAGCTAAAGAAAACGACTGGAAATTTACTGTCTGGGCAGTAGACGGGGGCCTTCCGTGGCCAAGAACATCCAGTCTGAATCTTGTATTTTACAGAAATGGAACTAAGGTAATATTACTTATAAAACAATATCATAATGTATATACTTAGATGCCAACTAAGCCGAAACCGGTTGTGAGCTCAGAACCAACCAATTCCCATTCACCAGTGTTCAGTCCCACCAGCAAGCTTACTGTTAAAGAAAACGCAAAAATTGGAAAGGTGAGATAAAGAACAGTAACTTAATGATTAACCAAGTTCCTACAAATAACTATTCTTAGTATTTTAAAGTAGTTTATATCAAAAGGTATCTTCTTATCTCAAAGTTAACTATAAAACTCTTAATACTACTTTAATCAGTAAACTAATATATCTCATAGTGTTCTTAATTCTTTTACCATATCTTTCACTTCAATCAATATACTATACATCTCTCTATTCTTAAAAGGATTGTAAATGTATTGGTAAAATGACACATTGCTTGACCATAAGAATGTAAAGAGAGCCCCCACCAGCAGTCCTAGACCGCAAACTAAAAAGGGACTCAACGGCAGCAATTCTATGATCATTAGGTATCTAATGGTTGGGGAAAATGGCTGAAGTTTTAATTGAAATTATAAACTTTGGGATATGTTAAATGAATTGAGCTGTTTTTTATAAAATAGAAAATTTTTTATATTAAATTCTGAATTCCTAATGATACTTATTGATAATTTCAAATCCATATCTTTTGCAAACATTAACCTATTTCTATTCTAATCTCATTAGTTCTCTTTACCAAATCACAATTGTCTACTTGTAATTATATTTCTTCTGTTCTCTATTGCTTTTGTTTTATTTTCTGATTGACAGATGGTTATAGTACCAATAAATTGCACCAAAAACACTAGCCTACTAACTATAACAGGGATTTTTATATAGGAATTATTTAGAATGTTCAAATAATTAAACAATTATTCTACCAAACTATTTAAAGATTATTAACTGAAAATTTGTCACAAAAAAAACCATATACTGGATTATTAAATATCTATATTAATATAATATATGGTTATTTTTTAATATAAGTCAATGGTATCTCTTACTTGAACACCCCTTTGCATTATGCTCGCTAATAAAGACAGTTTGATTCGGGTCAAGTAGTTCGGGACTGTATGTAGGATACTGTGGCTCTAACGTAAAGTAAAGGGCCAAATTTCAAAAAGGGAAAATATTATATAAATATATGTTTATAGGTTATCGGTTCTATAACGGCTTCTGATAGCGACCTCGGCTATAATGGTTTTGTTCGCTACTCCACTTGGGATGAGTATTTCTCAGTCAATATCACTAGTGGTGACATAACTGTAGCAAGAGAATTAACTACTCTCGTCAAAACAGGTATTTTTTGAATTTTAATATTTAGATTCTTTATTTTTAATGAACTGGTAAATAGGCTAATTTCCAAATCAAAACCACCTCTAATTAAAACATTACATTTGTGTTCATATTCATAGGACAAGAATCAACCCAATACGAGTTTGAAGTTATCGCTTCTGACCGCGGTGATCCACCAAAGACTGTTGTTCAGAAAGTTACAGTAGAAATACAGGACGTCAATAACAATGCACCGGAATTTGACCAGGTTCGTTTTTTCTTAATTGGAAGAAGCAATAAGAGTATCTCTTCCAATTTCGAAGATTAATAATATACAGTTCGAAGCATTTATTTTTAGCCAAATAACTGTATTTGAATACAAGTCATGTTATTATATATACAAACTATACTGTGTTTATCTATACATCCCATATTTGTTTTCCAATTAGTTCTTCTGAAATGAGATCTTATTAATGTTTGAGTGTTGCCACTGCGCTGTCTATAACAGCTCAAACCATCTGCGCTTAGGGTACAACTCGATAATCACTCTTAAAAACGGAAACACATTCATAACACAAGGAATCTATTTTATTAAAATAAGACTTTTATCGAAAAGAAAGTAACATTAAACAATTGGATTATCTTAATTAACGAGTCTGCCTTAGGACATTTACAACTTTATCTTGTTTTACAGAACACAGTTTCATTTCTAATGTTTATATATACTAGAGATTTTTAGCATAACTATAGCTCATCCTTTCTAATCCGTCTGACCAGTGTAATAGGAGCCTTCTCTTCTAAAGGGTCACATCATAATCATGGTGTGGGGTCTTCTTGCTATCTGTCGGTGGCTCTTTCTATGTGTTATACACTCAAACACTGACCCCATACGGACATAGACAACATAATTAGCTAATGTAATGTATTTGGATATCAACAAAGAGCAAACCCGAAAGGGGGGGGTGGGGGTTTGTACCAACTGAAATGGATTCGGTTCCGTTAACTAAGTTGTGTAAAAGTTTTCCTATCCAGAAATGGTTTTACATAATTCTCATCAGAGCTCTCAACCAAATTAAACACATTTACAATTTCCCTTAAATTTAACTAGGTACAATTTACCCAACCGGTTTAGAGCAATTTCCTGTCTAATCTTCAAGTGCTGGAATTTAATTCCATAAGGGCGCTTATCTGTTCGGATAATCAAATTATTCCCTCAGTTTAACTTATCTCGACCGGCGATCTAACCGCATCGCTTCTTATAGGAGCAAGAGGCGCCACGATTGGAATAGGGGTCGGCAAACAAACATGTAACTATTTTAGAGAGCAAAATATAACAAACTAGCTATTTATGCAAAAGAGTTTTTAGAATGCTGAATTAACTATCTTCGTAGAACACTTTTACAAACGGATGTCAGACTTTTTCAGCAATATCGTAAAAAGTTCTCAACTAAAACAACCTGCCCCACTTATGTTTTTGTTGGCCAACTTTATCTATCTCTCTTTGTGGGTCAATGCACCGCAAGTGTGCCAATGTTTGTTGAAATGTAAACTTGGCGCTTTTCATGTGGCCGCGCCGTCTTTGTGTGCTTATAGTCTGTTTCAATATGTAATCTGCAATCGGAGCCCTGTCGGGGTCTTCCATGACCGGTTGGATGCTCGTCTCGGTTACGGTTATTTGAGTCTCAACGGGCTATTCCTCAATAGCCACTTATGAACGCATAATAAAGGGTGTGAATATAGCGGAACTAGAAAACAACTAAAGAAATATTGTGAGAGGGGTTGAAACTTTTAGAATTTGTACCTAATGATTGATAGTCGAATTTATATCCTAAGTGTCTCGGAATCGTTCAGACAGTTTTATATTTAATTGTTTTATTACACTTCTACTAAATACAATTGGTTACTGGATTATTTTTCCTACTTTTTTCTTTCCTTTGTTGGATATCTACGGAGATTATGCAAACACGGGTCAACTTGTCATTAGATATCAACACCTGATAACATACTAAGAGAAATATATGTATAGTAAAAGAGTACTATGAATAAAAGGGAATAAAAGGGAATACAAACTAATAGCAAAAGAGTAAAATAACATTAAATTTTAACTTTATTATAGTACTATCTTAATTCTTCCATATTTTTAGCCTTGGTATCGAATTCGACTATCTGAAGATACTGCTATTGGTATAGTTGTTCTACAAGTAAACGCTGACGACATCGATGCTGGAGAATCCGGACGGTAATTACATTTTGAAATAAACCAATTACTAGAAAAGATTAAAGTAGAATACAAAATTACAACGCGAACCGTTTGGTTTTGGCTATTTTAATAAATAATTGCGTAAAGTGTTCAAAATCTTTTAGAATATTTATTAATCTCGAATAATATGTGACCCATATTTAGGATCGCTTATAAGTTACCTGTTAGTGATGATGATCATTTTTCTATTGATGAAACTTCTGGGAAAATAACTCTACAAAAGTCGTTAGATAGAGAGATGAATGATGTTATAGCGTAGGTTATCTTTTAATTCACCATTAGGAAGCCCTTTGTAAAATAAGGGTTTTATTCAATCATAACTGGATTTGAGATTTAAAAGATATGGTTCTATTTAACTATTTACAGATACACAATAGTTGCTCATGATCATGGAACGCCCCAACAGATGACATTTGTTAATTTTACTGTCGAAGTAACTGATGTAAACGACAATGCGCCGTTTTGTATCGATCAGATTACCAAGGTAAGTATTTGTTAAAACTTCTCCAATAAAAAAGTTTATAATAAATATCTTCAAAACCTCAAATTTTCAATTAAATTTTTATCATAAAAAACTAATGCTACTATATATGTGGAACCTTTAACCAGTTATTGATAAATCCAAAGTAAATTCACTACTTTAATTTTTTTTGAAACATAATATTTTCGTTTTAGATCCGAATTCCCGAGGACTACCCAGATGGAGCGTTAGTTGGCTGTATTGCTGCCAGAGACGATGATACCGGTGCAAACGGAAGACTTAGATTCTCGATTGAGACTCCGGCAACTGAACTGGAAGGACATGCTCCCTTTAGAATAGATCATCATAGCGGATGTGTTTTTATACATTCTCCACACAGACCGTTAGATTATCAACTGAAGAATACTTACAATCTAACTATTGATGTAGGTTTGAAGCTAGATGATAAAATATGTTATATATTAACTATTTATTCACTTGAAGTTCCTTCCGGTTGAATCATCTAAAAAAAGGATACGTATCCGACGGGCAACTTTCATTTTCACATAAACAATAACTTTTAATGTGTTTGTTTGATAAAAACTATGGGAACGAGGCGCTATTGGGGTTTTTCATGTTCTGTTGACCGCAGTATTAAAGTATGACTGACGCCTACTTTTTACTTGTTTAGAGACAGCAAACTGAGGGATTGAGGTTGGAATATAATAAAATATATCCAGTAAAATATAAGATATGAGACAAATGAATAGTGGAATATTTATATACCTAGGTTTCGGACAATGGTGAATCAATGTTGAGCACAACTTGTAATATGGTTGTCGAACTTATCGATATTGACGAAAATCTTCATGCTCCAGAGTTTGACGATGTAGCACATGAAGCTAGTGTATATGGTTAGTTTTCTCCAGACTTATGATTCATCCTCAATTGTTCTATTTATATTCATTTATGAAGTAAAACATTCATTTTCAGAAAACATGCCCATCGGTACGGAAGTCTTTACCGTACTT
Organism: Phasmarhabditis papillosa; assembly: GCA_034691345.1. NCBI lineage: Eukaryota > Metazoa > Nematoda > Chromadorea > Rhabditida > Rhabditidae > Pellioditis > Pellioditis papillosa. Next base: position 23,303 of record JAQGAV010000719.1, read on the forward strand.
GCTAGTGATCCGGATGACAAAAATGCTAAACTACAATATTCTATAGTAGGAGGAGATGGACTAGGTTATTTTGGAATTGATTCTAAAGGTAAGAAACTATAATCTTCATATTACTTAATTACACAAAATATTTTATGAAGATCTTTGACTAATACAGTATGTTCATATAAAATTCTAAACTATTTAACGAATTATGAAAAATTTGTCATGAAGGTTCCTTGTTAGGGACAGAAGATTGAGTATAGGTTTATTATTATATTACAATTGTAGTTTATTCTTGTCTGTTATTTGCTAAGTGTGGATTTACTCCTTGATTTACTACTGGATATCCATCTCAACTGAATAATGTAAATAGCTGCTAAGAGGCACATAGGCAACACATTCGACTCTCGGGGGAATACATACCCCCTGTCTAGCTAATTCTAAAATACTTTTAACTGGTTTGGGGGTCGAGCAGAAATTCTTTTTAACATTTTTGAAACATTTGCGGAAATTACTGCGTAGCTGAAGTCTGTTAGTACTAGCTCACTTGATAAAAATCAACGTTAGAATTGAAAAAAGCATATCGAAAACTGATGATTTCAATATTAGCGTCTAACTATCTAACTGTTATATAACACCTTTTTCTTAATCCTGTTAAACCACTTATGGTTAATCCTAATCTTCTTCTCTTCTTTCATATTACGTAACTCAAATGTTCCTCTGCCCTGTCTGTCCGTTAGTAACTACTTATCCTATTAGACCTAATACACCATATGTTGACTTGTCATATAGACTAGTTTTGTTCCTCTTATTAATATAAAACCATTATAAAGACATTCTAATTTTGGCTTATTACTAGAGGAAAGACTGAAGATTCTAACAAGTTGAGGGACTTTGGCTAAATGTTGAGAAACGCTAATTCACTTGGGATTTCCGTTTGATATTTCCCATTTAACGATGTCACCTCGATTTTCTTAAATTGGATCATTTTCGGTAATTATGGTAATAAATAAACACCTGGCATGGTGCTTAGAAAATAAAATGCAAAAACAATTGCGCAATCTATAGATCGTAAGCAATAGGGTTCACTGTTCCAAGAATTCATATAAGCAATAAGTTGTTGTACTGAAAAACTGCGGAATGTCTTTAGTATAAGTGCTGACAGTTAAGATTAAATGTTAACTCTGTATTTTGTATGGAAGTAAATGGTATTTATTCTTACAAAGCTATATTTCTAAGATCTACTTTTTGTAGCTTTATCCAACCTTCTGTCACTGTGTATTTGTATTCAGTGTGTTTTTAGTATAGGTTAATTAGCATTGTTATTCATTCATCTGAGTGTTCCTAGGGTACTACCCATTATGGGTCAGGTCTCTCTTTTCATACAAAACACCTTCTAATCCATAAAACATAATTGCTGCTTTGTGAATTATGAATACTGCAGGGTCAAGTAACCAATAAAACAGTAGCTATACAGGAGCGATGCTAAAAGGGATCTGATTCGAGGGGGTCGGTTTTCGATAATTTTTGTAGGAAAAAATTAATCCAATCCTTATAGAAGAGATACTTTTAAAGGAAGGTCTCACAAATTAAATAAAACTAAAAACTAAATTTGTCCCGATGCTCACTCTACTCAGGTTGACATGTTATCTCACAGTATGACAGTTAGGTGACACTATGACCTTTATGCATCTGTTAAAAGTACGGTAATATTTAATAGTGACAATGGTACGAATCGATAGTAATTTAAATAGTGTTATTAGAGTTCTGGAACAACGTAGCCAACAAACGTAAAAGATTCATATTCCATAAATTTGAATGTTGCTTATTGTCGATTTAGTCATAAGATCAGGGAATCCTTTTTTTAGCATCGTGTCAACATTTTTATCATTAAATGAGAAAAGATCTCTTATTTTCGGTGATTAGACAATTTCCTATCTTTCATTGGCTACATTGCCCTTTCCGCTTAGCTGAATACATATCTGACGAGGTACCTTTAATTAACCCATACCGACTTAGTCACCGACATCTCGAAAAGATCTAAAGCTAAACCTAGGGGTTCTGGACTAAATAATTCAAAGAAATATTAGAAGTAGTAATTTTAGAAAGTAGATAGATCTGGTTGAAGGAATTGTTTCTAGCCAATGAGCTAGACTAATTTAAAATAAAATAGAAAATATAAACTTTATGTCAGTAAATGCTAAACTTATACAGTTTGCAAGCCCTAATCTAGATCCTTTAAAATATTACTGATGTATTCGCTTCGGGAGTTGCCTATCTATTATTGTGTTAAATCTATAGAACAGATGTACTCCTTTCTAAACTCCTGTTATCCTAGGGAGCCCATTTTCTCCTAATGTCTTAATTAGACAATGATTATAATGTAGTACGCAGGGGTAAATATTTTGGCTAAATAAGACTGGATTAACGGTTATTTACAACCAGCTGCCATTAACAAGAGTAAGGGAAATACGAAAGTGTGGACTAAATATTTATGGAAGGGTATAAATATATAAATAGTTTCAAAACAAACATAAAAGAATGTTTGTATCGATAATATGCCTTATAAACTAAAATCTAAGTGTTTTATTCACATAATTTTTGTAAACCTTCTAGGTTTATATATTTTGCCAAATTTAAAACCAATTCAAGTCTCAGTCAAATACAACTAGAGATTGTAAATTCATCAAGTTAAAGACACTTTCTTCTATAATCCATGACCTCAGTTTAGTTGCTCCAGAGGAGTAATAAATCATAATCGGCGCTGCCACATTCAACTGTCATATTCGGAAGGGAAAATGAATTAAATTGCAATTGAACAAATTGAGAAACGGGGAACAAGCTGTTACTAAATATATATAATTATTTATATAACAAGAGGCTTTTCTGAACAACTTCATAAATACTATAAATATATAAACAAATGTTTCAGGAGTAATCCGCACACTTTCCGTCTTGGATCGTGAGAAGCAATGGAAGTACTGGTTAGCCGTACAGGCAACCGATGATGCACCCCGTTCTAAATCAGCAATACTTCATTTGTTTGTTAGAATATTGGACAAGAATGATCACAGGCCTATGACACAATTACCAATATACTTTGCCAGTGTCAAAGAAAACTCACCACAGGTATAGTCCATAACAAAAAGAAGACTGCAGGGCGTGGTGTTTTTTAAGGTTTCTAAAATCGCTCGTTCTGTGACAAAATTAGAAAACCATTATATGGTTCGATGCGCAATTTTTTGTTTGTGGCCTGAAAAATATTATTGTATCATGTCTAGAAAAAGACAAATACGCAATTGCGGAAGCCTACGTATACCACCGCGCTCTGCTGTCTTTTGTTTGTTACAGACTATAAAAAAAGGAAAGAAATATAATGTGACACGATAATATGGGAATTTACCTCTGGTCTTTGCTAGGATTAACATCATTTCAATATTGTCCTCCGTTCGTAATTTCAAGCATAGTTTTGAGATTCGTAATCACATATGATTGTTACGCTTGCATTACCAACTTGCATAAATGGGATTCTAACTTATTTCTGAAAAATTCGCCGGGTTCATTTAAAATTAAAACTTTATAGAACACCGTGGTTGTTAAACTGGATGCGACCGATGGAGATGACTTAGATGGTGAACAACAACAGCTAACATTCAGAATCAAGAAGGGAGACCCACAAAGCTTCTTTAGAATTGATCAGAATACAGGTAAATATAAAGAACAAACATAATTATGTTATTGTTACTATTTATAAACTAGAAAACTTCAGATTGTTCTACAGCAATATAAGTTTTGTTTGAAAAAGCGAATGAAAAGGATTTTAAGCTGTTAAAAAATATAAAACAACGAACCTCAACCTATAACGTTTTAGGTTACATCACCACTTCGGGATCTAGGAAACTAGATCGTGAAGCTCAGCGAGAACACGAGTTATGGATATCAGTATGCGACTCCGGTGAACCCCAATTATGTACAGATGTACCTGTAGTAGTAACAATACAAGATGTTAATGATAATGCTCCTGTATTCACCCAACCGATACATCATTATAATGTACCGGCCGGTGTCAAGGGAGTCCTGGCCAGGTTAGTATTTTCACAGCTAAGCAGAGATAAGCTTAATATTTTTATTAAATAATTATTGGTAACTTGGTTATCTAGTTGCATACGAACGTTTACCAATTACCTTAAATTTTAATTGTTATAAGCTTATGAAAAGTTCCAGAAATAGAACTCTTTGACATCAAAAGTTTCAGTTTTGCCTTAAAACTCTCATAAAGCGTTTCAATTAGTTTGCTTCGTCTCTCTACCTATATAGTTCTTAAATTATTCCTTATTAAATTCATTATTGCAGAGTTTTTGCTGTCGATGCCGATGCGGGAATAAATGCCGAATTGTACTACAATATAACTGACGGAGATGCTAGATTTAGTATTGATGAACATGGTACAATTAGTACTGTAGAAGCTATTGGAGGCGATGAGGTAAGATATCCTTTCAAATTATAAAGAAATTTAGCCGTTAATGCTATACCATTAAAACACTTGTCCTAAAGAGACTTATAATAATAAATGAAACAAACAGGTGCTGTACAATGGAGTCCTGGCTCCCTATGGTCCCTTCGTCTCACTTCATCCTCCAAATATATGTGATCTCGTGTTTCGTAAAA
>JAQGAV010000720.1:0-27952 GCA_034691345.1 Phasmarhabditis papillosa
CTGTTGTAATTTTATCATAGCTTTTATTTTCACAAACAGTTTTTTACAACATAGTTGGCCCATGATATGTGTTATAGGACTAATTATTTTCTGAGTATTTAGCCTTCCATATCCGCGCTCCTCTGTAAAAATATGCTCTAATGCTTGTAGCCCGACCGTATACCATAGTGATGTGCATTTTGGGCGGGAACCGAACCCAGTCCAGCCCTAACTTCTGCAAACTGCAGCCATCCCAGCCTGAACCCATGTATTTGAATAAACTGGCCAGCCCATCTTAGTTGAATATAGGGCAGATCCAGCCAATCCTAAACCCATCCTAGTTGAAATTAGCTCAATAACATATTAAAACCAAAATGAGTTTAATTTTTTCTCCTGCAATAGGCAAAGTCCAAAGTTTAACTTAATAATGGAATATGAGGGCATTTTAGCGTGACACTAAGTTCTAAACTAGGCTAAGACCAAGCTACTTAATAAATAACGCAGCCCAGCCCTGTATTTTAACACCTAATCCCAGTCCAGCTCAATTAAGCGATCACTTTGCCCTTCCGAACGAAATGAAAGCGATTTTGAAATGCTTTTTTGCTTAAAGGCACGGTACACCCAAAATTGACTTGCCAATTTTCATGCTTAGTTTGATAGCGCTATATGTTCTGAGTTTCAAATATGAAGATCAAATTTTTTTACGATGATTTTGAACGAAGTTATAGGCTTTTAAAAAATGCTGTTACCCTGGGCATGGGTTGTCAGTGGGCGGGGTTTTGGTTAGCATGCGGCAATTGCATAAATTTCTGAATGTGACCATAACTCGTCAAATTGAACCAAAATTGAAAAAGTAAAAGCATCTCTACAATTATTTTCGATGAAAACCTCACATAACGCGAAAATTTTGTCGAAACTCGTTGTTTTAATGCAGTTTCTAATATATTACTTCCAAATTATCCTACAGTACTCGTCCAAGGTGCAACCGGAAACACCAAAACTTCAATTAGCCATAAAGTCGTTCATTTTTGGTCAATTTTGTTGTTATTTATATCATGTTTAATAACTTTTCAAGCAGATTAATCTTAAATAATAAAATTTGAAATGATTTTTTGAGTGTACCGTGCCTTTAAGAAGAAGTGTTCTTTACTGAAACTATAGGGTATTTAACAATATAAAAATAGAACATTAGACAGTGCGATAGCGCACTTTCGTGAGAAATTTGAATTTGTTTATTTATTATATCTACGTTCAAGACTGCGTTTTCTTAAAATCGGAATCTAAGAGTTGTAATAATTTCCAAGTTTTATAGAACACTTTTGCAAAACTAGAAAAAAATTCGAATTTCAGAGAATGAAAATAGACATTTGTATTTCCCCAGGAATGTAAACGCCAAACCAACTGACAAAACTAAAAAAAAATCCAGAAAATGTGCTTCCAAGGATAAAGAATGTTGATTTGTCTTTGGGCAAGGTAATCTCAATAAACTTTAATGAGGGACATTTCTATTTTATATGAAAGCGTGGAGGATGAGTTTACCTAATGATGAGTACATATTTTCCCTAATTTCCTCTTTGATATTTCAAGGAAGTGACGAGATTGAAGAGCATTAAAACACAGATTTGTAGAATTTTCAATATATGCAAGGCTTGATCAATTTTGCAACAATGTTTGAATAAATTAAACTATAGGCTTTAAAAAATAACAATCAAAATAAGTTTTCATTTATGTCCGAATTCTATGCAACTAACAAAACTTCATATCAAACGTATTTATAACATACACTACAAATCAAATTTTTGGATATGAAAATTCTGAGTAAGGGTTCGCCTTTCTAACAACAAAATATTCTCTTTTCTTTGAATTGGTGGAACTCTAATACGTATTCTATCAAAGTAAGCATTTATTGTTCATAGTATGGCAAATACATTTGTGCCCGAGAAACAGTATGCATTGTAGCTGTAGATATTTTCTGGGGCTGAGGCATCGAGGTTTTTGATTCTGGTTTCAGTCTCAGCACGTGCTTCATAACAAACTTCCGATACGGATGAATGTAGTAGATGTTAATCAACGGACTGATACAAGGCATTAAATCAATGAAACAGTACTTTGTATACTGTAAAAACGGATTTGTACAGATGTTGAAAAAACCTGGAAGCATATTATAAATGGCAACATTTGATAACATTAATGGGTACAGAATTTGTTGTTAGTCGGTACAACAGTTTTAATTGTGTATAGATTTATTGTCTTAATTCCAAGTTACTTTAAAAGTGTAAGAATGATACTTCTTGTCATTACTTTTATCTTTAAGAAACGAAAATGTACTGAACTCGCCTAGAACAAATACAATCATGGAATACATGTACAAAATTGGAACAATTGATTGGAATGCTAGCGCCTAAAGAAAAATTGTAAAATTTGGAAGCCAAGGAAAATAATATTGAAAAATCTTGAATAGCTATATATCAGTAATACAACTAACAAATATCTATACTGCATAGGATAACCTACTCTCATTAGTTGTCGGTTCAAATGTTTTGAATATGCTGATAATATTTTTGCTGAGTTATTATGATGATTAATCTTCTGCCGCAACCGAAATATTATATAAATTATAGGGAGTATTGGTGAGGCTACAATCGAAACTAAATATATTTGCTGAAATTATATTATTAGAATTCAACAGAGCATATAAGTACATTTTAATGGTTTCTAACAAACTGTGCTACAGACATGTCATTTGCTTGGTAAAACCACTATTTAGAGTTTGCTGACCGTCCAATTTGTTATGACGTTCGTAAAACCATAGTAAGCGCTGCCTCGACCAAAATGCAATTTCTCTTCTGGAAACATTTTTTGCATCATCTGATACAACTCATAGTCGTCGTCCCCAGTAAGAAAAGATACGCCCTGAAATGAAAAAGTAAATGTTACATGACAGCAGTTTTATTTCCTTAAATACATAGTAACCCAATTTTGTTATGGGTCTCAAGACCATCTTCTCATCGTATCATTATCATGTGGTCTCATTGAATGTTCGCATTTTTCTTCAAGACGCCCTTGAACTTACCACCGTCACCATATTCAGACAAAACCCCCTGGTCAACTGACGCCAACTTACCAATTGCATTAGAGCGAGTGAATAAAAACCTCCAATCATTAAAATTAATTTTTGAAGTTTCATACGACCAACAAGAAGCACATAGTAACGATATATGTAGCTCATTAGCACTGTATAAAGACCAAATGAATAACAGTGAAGAAGCACCGCTAACCTTTAACAATAAGGATAGTAATATGAAAATCCAAGCTTTTAAGTTTGAGCTGAGCTACAAACTATTCTGCAAGAATCATGCCACGATAAATAGAAACGTACTGCTGATTTAACAAAAATTCTGTCGTTCGAACTATAGCTTTCGAATAATAAATATTCTATGCCATTTTTATTAACTTACATCGAGTAACAGAACTTGGATGAGACATAAGAACATGGACCGTTTGAATAGTAAATAATAGTTGGAAGTGAGGCAATAAACCTGAATTAATCAACTAAACCTATGTAAATTAATGTTGTGTGGCTTTCTGCTAAATAGGGTGACGGTTAGCTACAAAATGTAAGGTAAAATGTAAGGTGTTGAACTGTTTATCTTTGCAAAGAGTTTTCTCTGTTCGCAGAAAACCAACTACCAAACATTATCAAAGTAGAAACAACCATGCTTGCATTGTAAATATGTTTTTCTGATACCCACCTGTGCTGAACCAAAACATCTGCAAAACAGGACATCAAATCGAAAATAGAGAGGCACATTATTAGACCAGAATAGGCTTTTATTTCCTTTGGAGTTTCTGTCAAAACCAAAAATATGACTACGGAATTCCAGAATGCACCCCAAGTATCTGAAATGTAGTGAGTTAGGGAAATGGCAACCTTTTCCATAGGAACAGTTTCATTGCTGGTGAATAAGGAAACGATACTCATACTTTAATCACCCTGAATTATTTTAATAAAACTATCAGTATTGCAAGTTGGAAGGTTTAAATTGTATTTGGATAACATAACAAGACAACATTAGGAACGTCATCTTGTTCCAAATATACGACCCAATTGAGCATTTGTCAAGGAATGCTCATTAAAGCAACGTTCATTTTACTCTTGACCAGATTCCAAGACTTTTCACGTGATCCAGATCAAAATTTGTTATCAAGACCGATGGGATAGAATGATAATTCCATTGTGGAAAACTTTTATATATGAAAGGTAATAATTTTGTAGGTGGGTGAAAATGGCCTCTAAAGGTCATTTTCACCCACCCTCCTTTCAGTCAACTTTCATTGTACTTTTTCCTGTACTTTACACTTTGCTGCTAAATAAATATTTCAATCAAATCAATGAAGATTGTAAAAATACTATACTTAACTACTTTCATATTCAGCCAGCTATAACTGTCGTTGGCTTCATGTTTTACGTCTTACCGGTAAAACAATTATAGACAGCTGAAACAATCATTCCGTGAAAAACAGGTAGAAAAATTAATTAAGAAAGTGGGTGCAAAGTACAAATAGTGACTTTTATTAAGATGTTGCAATGTTGAACTGAATGAGTAATCTGCATATATGTGCTTTGCTACTGCTCAATATAAGTTAAGTATAGTGGTTATGACCGCATCCAGCAAATAACAATAAAAAGCAATCATAGACTAACTAGTATAGTCTGTTTCAAACCTGGGCTGCATTGCGCCGGTCTTATGCGATACGCAGTGTTGCTCAATTTGCTTTCAAAAAATTGAAAACTGGGGAGAACCTTTTTGGCGGCAAATGTAGCATCAACTAACATCGTATGCGGTCGGTGCAATGTAATACAGGTTTTGAGACAGACTATATACATGTATGTATTTATAGAAAAGAAGCATAACTTTATCAAATCAGAAAGATATTATATTAGAAAAGCTACACATACAACAAGTAATTTGACTTTCTTAAGTACGAACTAAATGTTCACACACTGTAAACTTCTAATAAAATAAAGCAAATCTCAAAGCATTATTATGAACCTCTTTTATCGCCTTCTACTATCTAAGTGTAAAGTTTCGGTTGCAACCGAAGAAGATCTGTTCGCCAGCATCATTCCTTAAATATATTGTTCAGTTTCTGCACTAATTGCGGTATCATCATTTTGTGAGGTTTCCAATCATCTTTGTCAATTTTAACATAAATGCAATAATTTTTATGTAAATGTTTTAAAGGCGGATATACCATTCTATACGTTTTCACCCATAATTTTTGGTCTCTTGGCCCCAATATCTTCAAAATTTAATGCTGATCTTACCGGCAAGAAAATTCATATTCGGTCTACGACCACATAGGGATTTGAACATTCGTTTGAATAGATTTCTTGTAGCCATTCGATAGTCTTTTATTAGTAATAGTATTATGAATGGATCTATTGCTTTTGGCAGCGAGATACAAAGTGGCCAAATAGGAATATAATTGGTTAGAATCGGGTCTTTTTCCAAAAGGGCATCCAATACAAAGAATGAAGTCGGCAGTTGATAGAGAACAAAAGGTATCAGAGCCTAAAATTCGAAGGTTGTGGATATTTAAATCAGATAGGGTCATTGAAGATGCTGAATCAAAACAAAGCAGCTTGGATTTGATCATAAAATCAAAAATGGATTTGGTTTTCAACGATTTACTTTTGTTCAAATACCAAGTTAACTTAGAATTTCATCTTTGTACTGTGTCTCTTTCATTGAGACACAATCATTTGAGCAAATAACCATATAACTATTTATACCTGTAGAACCAAAGTATTGAATACTTGTACTTGTTGCCGGATATCTCCGGCACGCTGTCGGTGCATTTCCAGAATTGTTTGCCAAATGTTCCAACCGCAGTAGGAAGTGATAATTCCAGTCAGAGTAGCGTAAGCCAAATGGTCAAATGCTGACATTAGACCAGATAGAGAGAAACTTCCATCATATGCCTCAATAAAATGTTGTGTTTTGTTGTATTTCAAGGCAACATCTTAAGACTCCAAGAAAACAAATGTGGTGAGGGCAGAATTTTGTAAAAGCTGAGATTTTTTGCGATAGACTTCAAATAAATTCCGTTTTTGACGATTCTAATTTTTGAAATTATGTAGCATCTATACGTTATCAGTTCGGTTATATTCGATAGAACACAAACGGAGCAGTGAAACAATTACCCCAGAGCATTTCAACTGATTTGGCCTACCTTGAATGTCAAAACAAGATAGTTCTTATCGGCGTATCGTTTTAACACTTCTTGCACATGAGTATGCGTACTCTACAAAAGAAGTTGTGGTAGAAATTCTCTATTTTATTTTTGTTGTTAATATTTGAATTAGGAAAAACTGGAAGTTGACGGTTATTTAATTTAACACCTGTGCTTATTTTTGGTCTCTCGTTCAATCCTGGGAATATTTACCTACCTCAGGAATTACTGTATTGTTACACCACCAAATGCCGCAAATCATCGAATACACAAGATGAACAAAGTAGATGAACAGCAAAAGACCTTTCCAATACCAGTATCCCTTGACTTTGTCCGCAAAACTTCTCCTGCAATTAGTTTGTTTTTCTTTTTGATTATATTACCGGAAATAACAGTTTACTCGAATTATTTTTGTGCCAACTGTAAATTCAAAATATAAACAGTGTTTAGAATATAAGATGTAAGATTTGTAAACAAATTTTCTTCTACTCGAATCAAGCTCACCTGCACAATACAATATATTTATACACAAAGAGCATGACCACCACTCCCATCCAAAGTTCGTAAAAAGAACAGTACAAACCAATTGCAACTTTTCCAAGAATTGTGCGCGAGAGAAATGGTATATCACTATGCGAATAGATTATCAGTCGATAGTCGTAAGCATAGAAAAACTAAAAAAAAATACAATAGAACTTTTTAATCTAAAACATATTTTACGTTTCAAGTGTCACATTTTTGAAATCTTCAATCGTTTTACCTAGCACAAAGTGTGAAGAAATTATGGGATTTGTATTTCCTTGTAAGTAGGTCTGAATGAAATGAAAAATTATTGTTTTTTTTTACTTCGATGTATTCTGCAAAACCTACAGGTTGCGCAAAGAAAACGATGAAACTAAAGGTAATCTCGATAAGTGCGAAGAAAATGAGAAAATATTTGAAGTATCCCATTCTAGCATGAGTTGTCTGAACTATGTACACGACAAGACAGTTAGCCAATATTCCAATAATACAACAAGCCCAAATGCATCTGAGAATCCACTCGAACGCCATCTAAACATCCATTAATGATTTTGAATGTTTATCCGAATTAATAAAGCATAATAGTTTACTATTGACAACTTCGAAACATCTCATCAAAGAAAGTTTCCACAAATTGTAAGCCAAAGCGATTTGTGAACAACGGGTATTTTGCTTTTATAATGCATCAGTTTAGGCAAAAGTATATTTATAGCAGCAGTTATGGATGGACTGCAATTATGAGCTTTTTCTCTCTGGATTCTGGAAAAACAATGACAAACTTGGTACCCAACGGTTCATAATACACAAAAACACAAATAGTCCGAAGTTTAATGAAAATCAATAACTTTCCATTTTAGTCTATGTTTTTCGTATCTATCGGAGTTACTATGTCACTGTTGTTGTCTTCAATTCGGCGAATAACGGTGCTAATTTTAGAGCCGACGTGGCTGAATAATTGCACAGTATTTATCGCAGCGTTATTTTTGTAAATTTTGAAGATATAAGAAATATTTCTCGAAATTTTACAGAAGATAATTGCTAAAAAGATGAAAATAATTGTCATGCTCTTCGCATGATAGGCAGTCTGAAAAACAAACTTAATCGACAGCATTTTAAATGATTCAGAAAAAGGTACGGTAGCTCTCGAGAATTACGAAAATAAAAAAAATAAATGTCTACTTTGTGGTCGAATTAATAATAACTCAGTAATAATAGCTATAGTAGAACGTATGAATCAGTGGGGTGCGGGATCCCTCCCAAATCCATTTCGAACCCCCGAATCACGGCCTTTTTATTTTGGTATTACTGTGTTGAAACTATGAAACATATCTGCAGGCGTCTGGTGTGCAAACTAGTAAGGGAAGAAACTCTGATAATGATAACAATGGATACGCTTGTATGTAGTAGGTTTAATGTAAGGTTCCGTTTCTAAATCTAGACAGCTTGTGCTGTGAGCTTGGGTTCTTCCAGTTTGTTTCTATTCGGTTCTCGTTTTCCTCTCTTCGTTCATCTTCCATCTCTTGAGTATTCTATATATTGTTTCTTCGCTTACCACTGAACCACTGAGTAACGTTGTTTTGTTGATGCCATTCTTGGCCTCTCAACTTGTCACCTGTACTTAGTAGGTTGATTTTCTTGTTGATTGAACCTACTCGAACTATTCATTTGAGTCAAAACAGACCCCTGTTTTCGACATGAATCCCCCTGCGATGATGTAAAGTGTTACCTTTAAATTGGCTGCGAAAGGCCTATTGGTAATCAGTTTCTATATACTCCCACACACATAATTTTGGTTATAAAAAAAATAAACGTTCAACTTCTTTCGTTCTCCATTGCATTTGGGGCAAATTTTGGTAGGTATATGAATCGCAGAGCTGACTATGCATTTTTTCAGAAACCATTTATCATAAACATTTCCAAATTATAAAATCTTTCATTTGGATTAAGGGCACGGTCTACTCAAAAATTTGTTGTCAATATTTTTGTTTTAAATTATTCAGATTGAAAAGTTATGAACAACTATATAAATAATTCTACACTCTTCGAACTTTTGTTGCATGTATTCGTGTATTCTTGTTAATCTCGCCTAACGAGTTAACACGTTTGTTTGTTGATGTAAGCCTAATTGTTGTTTAAAACCTCATGCCGTTGCAATAAAGCCTACACTGTATGGTTTCGTTGTTCTTATTCCTCTATTCCATTCAGTACTCTCCTTATGGTCTTTATCTACAACTACCCTTAATATCTCTATTCTGCGATTAGCCCCTCGCAGTCTAGTGCAAACATAATTAATGAAGTCAACTTTGTATGTATGAGATCTTGCAAATTGCAGCCATTTCCGGACAGTATCTCGATAATGCTTAATAAAATATATATTGAAAATGGCACTCAGCTCAGGCATATAACATAACATTAAATACTTGTTGTATTGAAGAAATTGACAGTCAAAGCCAGCATAGGCAGAAAAATGATTCTTTATGTATGTAACAGTAACTATAAAGATAACAACATTGTAAAACAACAATCTTTAGGTCAACAGCACTTTTTTGTAAAATGAGAAAGCTTTACAAGTATCGTTAGCACAACTTTAACCTAAATATAGTAAACGACGTGATACTGTAGACGTACATTCCTGAATGATGTATTGGAAAAGGAAAGCCTGCAAACATTTACTTATATTGAATACAATTTTCCATTTGTGAGTTTGGAGAAACTTTGATTAACGTTCTTGATTAGAACATTCTGAATTAATGCTTTAACACTCAACTTACTCTGATCAGTTGTTTATTCATCTGATTCGACTTATTTGACAGTGTATTCAGTTCAGTTAACCCAAATGAATCGCTTTCTCAGCCAGACTATAACAACAAGCCTGCCAGGTTGAATAGAAACGTTTAAATGGGCGGAGCTTTCACAAATTTTCGAAAACGGATGATATTCTAAAATATAGTCTATAACTAAATAATATAACTACCCTATTTTCATCTAACTATGCTAAATTACTATAATTATCAGGCATTCCTCTTTATCGATAGAGGTTTCTGGGACTGCCTTACGTCAACAAGAAATAACAAATTATTACTCTCAAACATAGTATGAATTTACAAATGCTTATAACAAGCAAGCATACAGATCATAGAGTTGTGCGGGCAAAGGGAGAAGTTTACCCTTACAATAAAAGTGGAATAAAATTATTGCATTATTTGCTACATAATTCGTAAACAGTAGTACCATTTTGGGCCTTGTTGTAAGCCGATTATTTGTTTACAACGTTTTCATTCCGCTGAATACTGCAACAATACTTAGACAGCGCGGTTATCCGATAGACTTTGATGAAATTATTATTGAGCATTGGCCTAAAGTTAGGCATCAGACAGAATCTGCACAGTCGAGAAAGAAGAATACAAGAGTTGGATTCATTGAGTAAAACACTTCATGGCACTTTAGTTTACATTATGATGCTAAAGTGTCGTTACAGCCGATATTGAGATTGATGGTTGTTGCTTTGTTCGAAACGATTGCTTGCTTTCCAATTTAGACATTTTCGACAGTGCCACGTAGGTGTTAAATTTGACATATTGAAAAATCAGGGTAATAAACTGTGAATGTGAAAAATACAATAATCTCAGAAGCTCATAAATAGACTCTAAGTGGATTTTTATGGGATATTTTGTATAAAAGGGAGCATGGAGTGGTGGAAACAAGCTCCATTGCACAATGAAAATTTTGCTTCTAATATTGCTGGTGTTGGTGCCCCTAGTGACATCTACTCTAGAGGTATGAATCGTCGTTAATATTTGTCCGTTAAACAACGCTAACTCTAGCTGACAAAATTATTTTGCCATATCGCTTATATTAAACTTTGCTTTTCAACACTACGAAACCTTCTAATCTTTAAGTTTTTGAGACAAGCGCATACATTGGATTCAAACTCCATAGCTGTTTTCAATTAAAATGAATTTGCAGGAAGACTTAAACTACACCAAGGCGAAATTAAAAGAGTACAATGCTCGTCATCACTTTAAAACTAGACCCTCTAAGAAGACTTTGGTCGAGGAAACAGAGCAACCCAAGAATCATTTGAAAACTATTGTAGAAGTGAACATGGAAGGGCCCTATGCGGAATCATTTTACGAGGGAGATATATTCCTAACAAGGTAATATTGTTTTGTCGCAAACGTTTTTCGATGGCTATTTGATAAATTTTATGGAAACTCCTACAATTAGAGAGTAGCCATTCAACCATTTAATTTTTATAATTGAATTTTTTTTATTTGTTTCAGAGAACAAGCGGATGCGATTTTCAATGATAAAAGCGACGATCGTCAGAAAAGACAAGCAATGAACATTAATGACGGCTTGTATCACTTATGGGACAGACACATCTCCTATCAATTTGAACCTACTTACGGTACAAACTATAGTTTGTCTATTTTTTAGTTAGTATACACCAGCCGTCACTGAAGACCACACTGAATACACTAGTTGTTTTTATGGCAATAGTGAAGGTTTTCACATGAAGATGGGTGAAAATACTTTTAGTATTTCAAATTTGTTTCTTTTCTGCCACAGTTGTGGCGTCGGAGTCCTCGCTCTCGGTGGCCCAAATCCAGCCCCGTGTGGACCTTAGCGCAGGCTAGCCAACATAATTAAATCCGAAATGACTATATATATCGAATAACAGGTGGATTCTTAGTCTTATTCCAGATAATGACTGGAAAAAGTATACAAGATATGCTGCGAGCCTGTACAGCAATTTGACCTGCCTGAGACTACAAGAAAACGGACCCCGTAAGTAACAGCTTGATCCTCTTACGATATCATTCAAAAACATTTGAAGCCTAGTCTATCAACAAAAGGTGGCTAACTTACTCCAAAATCCTATGGCCATCACAATTATAGTATGTTTATATGCGACTTTAATTTTATCTCAACTTTATTACTTGCGTAGCAGGACAAATATAATACTTATAGGCAAAACGTACTATTTTGCTTCTTCTTCGAGCATTAAAAGAAAATTGGGGCAAAATTGAACATGACCAAACCTAAGTACTGATATAGTGCTCGTGCAAATTTCAAAATACTTATATTAATTTTAGAAGAGCAGTATATCAAAATCGTAAATGGGTATGGCTGTAGTTCCTATATCGGAAGATCAGCAGACATTCAAGAAGTTTCTTTGGGTAGTCGTTGTCAGGCGGTAAGTTCAAATTCAATGTTGAGCATTGAATAGAGATGTGCGGCATTCCGTGTTCAAAAATGCGGAAGGCGGAATTCCGCAACTGAGAAATGGCGCGCCAAATCGCAGTGTATTCAATGATGCAATGTATAACACCACATCTAACTTATTTTTTCTAAACAATTACTTTTTGGTAATAAATATAACTAATTTGAGCTTTTTAAATTGAGCACTCAGGCCTTTAAATACCACATCGTCTGTTCGCCGACTATAGTCGTCATTTTAAAAATTGTTAAATTCGGTCATTGTGGTAAAATCCGTAATCTGTGGAGATATGTCGCAATTCACTCAGTTGTCATAGTCATAATCAGCCATGATTTACGGTGAATCACTGGGTGAAATAAAGATCAATAATACGTTAGGTTTCCACAGTTAGTTATTTTCGTTTTGGAATGAGTATCATAACTATATACAAAGACAACCCAATACCGATATCAATGGTGAAATAGTTGGTTTGTAAAAGTTGATGGAAACTGAAAGTGATGGAAGCATTTGTTATATAATTATCAGGATCTTACGGAAAACAAACAAATTGCTTTTATAGATTAGGCAAGCTGTACACGAAATTGGTCATGCACTTGGAATGCATCATGCTCACAGCAGACATGACCGCGACGACTACGTTGAAGTTCGAGAAGATCTTAAACTAGTATGTTTTAAAGCAGATTTTAAGGATGACGGTATCATGGGAACTATTCATACCTTGTGTGAAGCTCGCTCGATTTTTATATCGAACAGGGGTTGAAATATTGCTAAGCTCTTTATGAAAGACCAGTTCCGTCTAACCGTTTGAAAAGGATACATTCAAATGAAACTATTGTGAGTTCATCTTTGCTAATGATAACTGTTTTAGAACGGAAACTACAATAAACAATCGACTTATACCAACGACAATCTAGATGTGCCATACGATTATGGCAGTGTTATGCATTACCCAAGAAACAGGTGAGCTTTTCATGATCCTAAATTAAACAAAATATAATTTAATATGCAAAAGTTTTATGAATAATAAAAATATCCTCAGCCGATAAGCGGAAGACACGATTTTGTCTGTGACTTGCGGCATTTTGGAACTTTTGGCGTTAAATTCCATTCTCCACGATTTTCGTTGCCAATGAAATACCACCACTCCAGTATTACTCTAGGCGCGTACTATAGTTAGCAATATGTATGCATTAGTTCTTACAACAAAAAGATTCTAAAGTAAACATGAGAAATTCTGCAAAACTACTACAACCAAACTTTCTAATTTCAGTTATTTTTGGGACAGTATTCAAGCCAAAGACAAGAAATACGAGGTAACAAACATTAACATTTAATTATATAATTGCATCAAAAACTTCGAAGTTTTCATTCCGTTTGACTTTTGCAGATGACCATGGGAAGTTATTTGGACTCTTTCAACGATATCCTCACGATCAACAGACTATATAAATGCATAGGTCAGACCTTTGTTAAATCAAATACAGTTCTATTCGCGAATAATAATGGAGTGTTAAACAGATTATCGTTGAAAATGGCTCTGAAATGATTCGAAAACCACGCAAAATTTCCTTAAATTTCGCAAGTAACTCTCCATTATTCCTCTTGAATCAGACTATAGAAATCCAGGATGAGTGTAATGAAAATAAAGAAACATATCAGTTACCTTATTAATATTATAGCAATGACTTTTATTTTACTGATGAATACCATAAACATTTTTAAAAAATGTTTTATTTTGAGAATACTAACTTTAATTTCTGTCGCCATTATTATTTTAGATGATTGTCGCAATTATAACACACCGTGCGCAAACG
Organism: Phasmarhabditis papillosa; assembly: GCA_034691345.1. Classification (NCBI taxonomy): domain Eukaryota; kingdom Metazoa; phylum Nematoda; class Chromadorea; order Rhabditida; family Rhabditidae; genus Pellioditis; species Pellioditis papillosa. The sequence goes on from JAQGAV010000720.1 coordinate 13,777, forward strand.
GTGGTTATCCAAATCCCAATAAATGCAACGAATGTACCTGTCCTAGAGGATTTGGAGGAGTCGACTGCTCTGAACTGGTTAGTTCGACTAAATAGTTTGATTTTTCAAAGACCTAGTACTACTTTCTCTGCTACGTTTTATGAATACTGCCGAACGATAACACTACTAATGGTTAGGGGAAATATTGAAACAAGATTTAATTATTCGGAAAATTTCGTATTCACTTTTAGCCTTATGATGGCGAAATATTCATTCTGGAACCTGGAAAGGAAACGTGTGTGACTGGTAGACATGAAGGAGGTAGGCCTCACTAAGAATCAAGTAATTTTATATCTTGTAAAAATGAGATCAGTTCTCACAACCGGAATAAAATAATCAGCCTTTGAAAATTGATAGTGTCTGTTTATTTTCTTGAAAAGACCTGTAACAAAATGAAAAAAAGTATATTATTATAAATTAACCTGTTATATTATAGTACCTCTAAAAGACTTAGAAGATACCGAGTACAAGTTCAACGTATATTGGATGACCGTAAGTTTACTGATGTTTATATTTAAAATTCGTTTAACTGAATATACATTGCTATGGCACTTTTGTCATAAAAAAGCTCACAATTTGAAATCTTGCTCAAACTTCTTAATGAAAATGCCTCAATCGATTTGATTTCAACTCATACTTTTGTATATAATAATTTAAAAACTGTTTTTTCCGTATATCAATGTTATCACATGACGGGTGTTCTTGTTATTCTTTCCATCTTTGGGGCAGCTAGAAGTCGGTTTTGCGGGAATCATAAGAAAACTCTCAAACATACATCGCACGGTTACTCAACCCGGCTGGCGACGGGGGAGGGATCGAACCCACAACTTTTCCTTCTCACGGATATATAGGCCGGCGCGCTACCAGCTGAGCTGCTACGCCCCCTTTTCTTTTAGTAATTATCGGAAAATTTATTAGTAAGTCTGCATCATTATAATGTAACATATTTCAGAATAACCTTAAAAAGAAGATACAAGTAACTTACAATTACATGATGTCACCAAACGGATATTTCGATAATTATGGTTGTACCCTCGGTGGTACCGAAATTAAAGCAAGAGAAGACAAAACGCTTACCGGATACAGGTATACACTAGCAAGGATATCCAAGACCATACAAATTGATAGAATGTAAAGTTTCGTTTTGTAAGTCCTGAAATGCACAGGTCTGTTGTTTGCGCGGTTTGAAAAACAGAGGTGTTAGTAATGGGTGTCAGATAGTAATATGAATGCTTTAGGTTCTGCGAATTTAAGGAAAACATTATTCTGTCAAATACTTCGCTGGTACCTATAATAGTATACACAAGATTGGATGTGTCAAACAGTTTCAAATTTTGTGCAGAGATTGGTACAGTTATTGCAACTGTGTTCAAAATTACTTTTATTGTTTCAAGTTGATGAAGAAACTACGACGATGGCCTATACCACTACAACACAGCCCGCTGCCACTACGACACAGCCCGCTACCACTACGACACAGCCCGCTATCACTACGACGCAACCCATTACCACTACAACACAGCCCGCTACCACTACGACACAGCCCGCTACCACTACGACACAGCCCGCTACCACTACGACACAGCCCGCTACCACTACGACACAGCCCGCTATCACTACGACGCAACCCATTACCAATACGACACAACCCGATATGACTACAACCGCCTATCCTTATGAACAGCCCACAACATATCCTGGGCAGCAGACTACAACGCAAACAAATTCAGGGATACCAGAAACCTGTATTGATATTGACGGGAATAATAGACGCAATGGTGAGTGTTACATTAGAAATAGAATTGTTGTTTTGTTATACACAGGGTGTAAATTTGATTTATTGTTCGTTATTTATTGTATTTTTTATAAGCGCACAATTCATGATCGTAGGGTTTCCGCTAGGGTGAGGACAGGAGTGCAATTAGAAAGCAGTTTTCTGTATTCCATATTTTTAAATTTTGCAATACAGTGCTCTGAATAATTTAAACAATAGGTTCGGCTCCAAGTCTAGCCATAAAAATGCGCGAAGAAAGAAGGAAAATACCGAGACCACTGCTCGAACCTATTCGGCTACAAATGCAATTCTTATTTGTTTAGTTTATGTTTGAACTACATTTTTAGGAGAAGAATGGAAAAACGTGACAACAGGAGCTATGTGGGTCTGTAAAAACGGCTGGACAAAAGTGATATATTGCGAAGTCAGTATTCCTTTTTTTTGAACTATCGTGATGTATAATTCCTATTAAATGATTTGTTTCAGGATTCTATTCTGGGTAGAATTATCTATAAGTGGGAATCAAAATCCAGCTTACCACATCGAAATATGTCGAGGTAAAGAACGTCAAAGATGTGAAAAAGTTGGCCATGAAAGGATCAAGCCTATTACCAGTTCCTTTCTCAGAATTTGCACTTTCTAACCTTTAAAGTGATTAAAGAGTTTTCGACAAGTAATGGCGTTTCAACAACAAATGTCGTGCAAATCCCGATATGAAAAAAAAATCAGTTACAAGATGACAAGGAATCATATTTATAACATTTAATTTTAAAGAAAAACACTAAGAGAATTTTCAAAATTCTAGAAACAAAAGTTTCGTAGCCTTGAATATATAGATATTTCTAGGTGTGAAGAAGGTGGTACTGTGGCGGTGGATGCCCCGGTGACAATCAAGGACTGCAAGGATCACAATGGATTAAAAAGATCACATGGTAGAGTTCGGAAGAGTGAATAGAGTTTATTTCCAATGTCTTGCTTGTAAAATTATACTAGGGTAATACAATAAAATACATATACTCTAGTAAAACAAGCAGTAATCTGGCGGTTACGTGATATCTGATTGTGTTTTTAAGAAACCATATAAAGTAAGGGCATATACAATTAGAAATTCAAATATATTATAACCATTAAAAGTACTGCATACTGTTGTTTCCAGGAGAGACATGGGAAGTTTCTGAGACTTTGGTTAATTGGCAGTGTTTTAGCGGATATTCTAGACCCATCAAATGCAGATATTTCTTGCAGGTATATTTTTGCAAGAAAATTGCCACTTTCGTTTATCATATTTGTACTAATACATGTTGTGTTTTTAGGGACTTCCTAGTTATCCGTTGTTCATGGACTACTTGGTCAATGCTACTTTAACAGTAGGTGGAAAAAGTACTCGGTAAGAGGTAAATGGTACAAGTTTGCATTCTTTTGAGAACATAAGAACATCAAAGTAAATAATAGTTTTAATTTTTAATTGGCTTCGCTATTTGAGATTTAAAAAAAGATTATTTATTGTTTATTCATATTTTACGAAACACGAGATCACAGATATTTGGCGGATGAAGTGAGACGTAGTGGCCACAAAGAGCCAGGACTCCATTGCACAGCACCTGGGGAGCGGAGGCGGCGGATCAGAAATTTGCAAGATCCTTTAACTTATTTACAATTGGAGTTTCCGGAAATATTCTTACCATTAAGTATGAACTGTTGAAGTTTGTGCGACTCTCGCCGAAGACATTATCTGGCGGGGAGTGTGACTGGCGCGGTACATCTATCAAAACGTAGAGCAAAAGGGCAAAATCGCGCTTGATCTTAACTTTCAGTACGAGTACAGACCGCGAAAGCGTGGCCTATAGATCTGGGAGGTTGGGAGATCCGAAGATTCCTTGTTACCGGTTATTGGTTATAGCATTATTTGTATTTCAATTCAGATATTCGTGTGACGTTGATGGCATGTTACCAGTTGCAACAGGAGGAACTACTGTCGAAGCAGTGACAACTCAGTCAACCACGACACATCAAGCTACTACATCAAGCGTTCCTATACCTACGACCGGCAACTCGATACCCGGATCGTGTGTTGATGTTGAAGGGAATCGAAAAATAAACGGTGTGTTCTGAATCCTGTTGTTCTTTTCGTGTTTGTTGTTCTGAATATCGCTACAAAGTTTGACTTTGTTCTGAATTTTCGGGATCTGCGAATTCACTCTCTTCCAAAAGTTACTAATTGAAAAAAATTCAGGAGAGCAATGGAAAAACGAAACAACTCAGGTCACCTGGACCTGTAAGAATGGATGGAATAAGGTTTTGTACTGTGAGGTTGGTCTTATCATCTGCAAATGTATGTAACTGATTTCATATCTGATATTTGGTTTTTAGGATTCCGTACTGGGTAAATTAAACTATATGAACCCGCAGCGAGGACAAAAACCCCTGAGAAATCTTTCGAGGTAAGTAAACCAACGGTGGCATGAAGATTGCGCGACAACAGTTGCGCGCCTAACATTTGCATACATCCTAAGAAAATGAACTAAAAATTAAAGGACTGAGCCTTCTTTTCGAGACCCGTTGGCCTTTTCTGAACCTGGAAAATGACAATTTCAACATGTGCGCCAAGCTTGCGATACCGTGCCTTTGGGAATTCATTATCACACCAGTCCCCGTGTTCATGACGTTTCCAAGAATAAACGGAACTCTCAAATTTATTGTGTAATCCCGGGTAAGCAATTTAAAATACTTTCTTGAATTTTGAATTAATTTTCTTGATTTTTATTCTAAACCAAACGCAAAGTTTTCGGCGCGCAAATGTTCTTGGCGCAAATGTTCGGCGCGCAACTGTTGTCGCGCAACTGTTCGGCGCTCAACTGTTGTCGCGCAATCTTCGCATCGCCAAACCAACAGCATTATGTCGCAGAAACAAAAATGGGCAAAGACAAAGATGTCACCAAAGGAAAATCATATTTTCTACTAAATAATTTTTGAATTTTTTTTGTCTTGTCTCCTATCAATAATGTGGACAGAAATCTTCAAAGGCTTCTTAATAACTTACAATCAAATAGGCTTAACTGGACTTATAATTAGGCCTGTTGAACAAAAGAGCACTGAAACGTTTAACGATGAACCCAATTGCTAATATAAAATTACATATTCCTGTTTTCCATGTCTTTGCAAAATAATTTTCTAGATGTGTTGAAGCAGGAGTAGTAGAAGTTGAGGCTCTGGAAAATATCCAGGATTGCTACGATCATTATGGGCAACCACGACAGCATGGTAACTATAGTTTTTCAGAACATAGTTCGATATTGTCTGTATAACTCTAAGTTATAACATAAGAAATACTCAAAAGTTTCTTTGTTTACGAGGCCTAAGGTCTTAGAAATCACTTCAATGAAAAAAAATCACTCCAATTCGGTTTTTTGTCAGCGCTGAGAACTATATGTACTCACTTAAGCTAATGTAATTCCGATACTTTGCAGGAGACACCTGGCAGATTCCCGAAACCATGGTTACTTGGCAATGCATAAGCGGATACCCAAGAGCGAATACTTGCCTATTTTCGGTTTGTTTGTGTTATAACCGCACTTCTATATATTCATATCTTTTGCACGTAAATGTTTCTTTTTCAGCCCAATCCTCACTTTTCTATGCCAGTCAAATTTGGCACCTATTTCAAGACAACAAATGAGATGTAAGTTGAATAAAATCAGACTAGTTCTCGAATCAGACTATATATGCCGGGTGCGGCGGTGGCTCAATGGTAGAATGATCGTCTCCCAGGCTGGCGGCCCCGGGGTGCAATACCCGGCAGTGACAATAATATGAACTAGGTTACCATTACCAATTGCCTATTGCTTGCAAGAACGCCCGACATTACCGCTCACTATTTCTCCAAAAGTGCGCTTGGTTCTTACTGTGGGCGGACCTAACAGTATGATATTAAACACAAGATATCACATAACTAGCCGTGCTGCTAAACAACAATGTACGCAATTGAGATAGCAATACAAATATCAATAATCATAATTTGATATCAAAAATGTTTTGTATTCAGATGTGACGTGGATGGTATTGTTCCAACCTAGGAAGAACCAGCTGCCTGTTAAATTCTGCAACTATCACGATCATTTATTTATATTAAGTAATAAATACTGCATCTATTGTGTAACTTGTAAAATTGTGGTGATCAAATCCGGGCGGTTTTGATTTCCGTAACTACAGAAAGCAGGGAGACCAGTTATCCAACGTGTTACGGGAACCCAAAGACTGAATACTAGAAAAGAGTCGCTGCTAAGAGATATGCGGAATGACTAGCCGAAACTTAAACCTCGAACAACTAAAAGTTATTGGCTAAAAATTGATATTCAGACTTTTATTATATTTACATTTAACCAAAAGAGAAAAAGTTGTTACAATTTCACTTATTGCTTGACAATTCACGGCCAGAGGCTATTGAAACTCTGCGGCCGGTCGAGTTCATAGAGACAGTGTTTCCATTACTGAATCTGTTTGCACAAACTCAAGATAGAAAAGTTTCTTGGTAGAGGTGATAGAATGAATATTAAACATGGGACTAAGCGCAGGCATCAGAGGAATTGGAAATTAATTGTAGTATTTGAGAAATATACAGTCATAGATCAAGAAAGCCAAAAATACAGAAATTACGGCAAACTTGATACTCCTCTTTTTTAACGCGTAATTCGAATTAGCAAATATAGACAATCTGAATCAAGATTGTGATTCGTTTCAAAAGTTAACTTTATTAATCTTGATCTAACCTTGCACCTAATAATACATAGTATCACTGCATAATGTATGAATAATACGAGCTGCTTTCATTAAGGCTCCTGTTTCAAAAATAGGACTGCAGAAGTGTTGACCCTTTCGCTAGGTCGCAGCGCAGCTGCTTGAAATTGGTAGCTTTTGCTGTGAACCTAAAGTTTCAACTCTTCATATCCCGAAAAAGGCTGAACCAATTAAACTCATGTTGGTACGGTGTACATACATTTTCAAAGTAGTACGATCTATAAAATAGTAGGTAGATCAGAGAAATTTCAAAGATCAGTCACGTCACGTACTGCTTTTGTATAATCAGGTGATGGCTGAAATCACAAAGAAATTAACAATTCTAGGCAGCGAAATATATCTATTTTTGGGTCATTTTTTCAAGACGAATCCTACGATAACAATGGTTCTTGGGTTAAAGGTCAGTGCGTCTCTGTGCGGCGGATATGTCCATATCCAAAGTCCGATTCAAGGCAAAACAACAAGAGGTAAAGGGATAGAGATTTATGTACAATGTTCCGAATAAACGATAAACAAAGGGTTAACATAACAAAGTTCCGACAATAAATATAAGCTACTTAAAACATATAGATTCCGATTGAACACAATACGTAGTCTTTGGTGTGGTGCCCATCGTCTTCTCAGACCGTCACCATAATTGACATAAATATGTGCGGAAAGTGCTACTTTAGAGTAAAATAAAAGTAACACAGCGTTTCAAAATCGTTAAGCAAGAAATACTTAATAAATTTAGAAGAACAAGGAACAAATAAGGTTCAGAAGTTTGCATGAAATAAATCTGCTTATTGCTAGATAATTCACGGCCAGAAGTTGTTGAAACTCTGCGGCTGTTAGTATTCATTGAATTAACTCTATTTCCACTACTGAAAATTTTTGAACAAAACCATGATAGAACAGTTTCTTCGTAGGCTTTGATAAAATATATATTAAACATAGGGCTGAATGCAGGCATAAGAGACATCATGAGGTACTTGTTATATGCCCTACATGAGTGAAACTATGACAACTGGTATGTTATTTTGATAATACTTACATATAGTAAATGAAATGATACTATAGACATACATCATTGGAACAATCGACTGGAAGAGTAGCGCCTAAAACAACCCGTGGGCTACCGAACATTTGTGATGTTTGATATAAGTGATATCATTCATCTTCTCGACGTAAGCATACTATTTCAATTTGAATAATATAAACGATTCATTGATTCTCATTTTGAATAGCGTTTAAGATACCGCGAAACCGACCGTCATAAACTGTTTGTTTAATTTTTTTCGAGACAATCGACATTGTATTGGATTCCAAGAAATTGTTAATCTTTTTACGAAAATAGATAATCAGAACACCTGCAGCAATGCAGGGTGAACAAATGCTGCAGCACACATATACGTTCTAAAATGAATTAACTTATTTTGAAAGGTAAAAGCCTTTGTGTTTATGAAAACTTCAATTTCGTCTGACATAGTAAAACCAATTTTTAGTGTTTTATCGTAATCTGAACGTAATCATTCTGAATATCCAACGAAATTAAACAAACCGGAAGGTCGCCTAGTAGGTCGATGAACCCATAAAACGCAAAATCATCAAATTCGATATGAATCTTCTGATGCATTTCGATGAGGATCTATCGGAATATGAAGATGAACTGCCTAAACGTTTGAGAAATATATCCCATACGAATTAATTTGTAAAGTACTAAAAGTGTTCCATTATAGGTAGGAAGTTTTTCGAACAACCATGGCACCACAACAACTCTTAAACTAGTTTCTTTGGTAAGCTTACTATTTGTGCAAAGGCCACAATATAGGTAAATAACATCATAGCAAGTAAATGAATTCGATTCATTTTATCAGTTCTAATAACGTAATACCGATCGACATAGCTTATAACAACAATCAACAAATTATATATATAACAGTGAAGCATAGTAGCATCGCTGAAATCGAAGGATGAAAACGTTTTAGTGCTGAAAAATTGCATTGACCTTCAAATGATTGTGGTTAGACCGATTGTAACCACTACACATACTCAAATAAGATGTAAACTGTTAAAACCTACAATGTGTGGCATGCTTGTGAGGAAATCTTGGAGCACGGAGCATTTGACATGTATAGTGCCGTTGGAATTTGTGCAAGGAACATAAGTAAATGTTTTGAAAAAAATAATTTAGATGTATAAACAGTTGAATATATTTGTGAACTGGCCACTAGTTTTCAGTAAGTTTTAGGTTGCATTTTTCCTTTGTGAACTTACCTCTTAAGCATAAAATCACAAATCGCCGAGACTATGTCAAAAAAGGCCAAACTAAAGATGAAAACAGAGTAAGTCGCTATTTCCTTGGGTGTTTTGGCAAAAACCAAGTAGATCACAACGAGATTCCAAACTAATCCCCATACATTTGCTGTAGAATGAATGACGCTGACGACCGTTGAATACATTACTTTTCGATAAAATTGCAAGTTAAATGTTTTCAGCAAGCGGTGTTGCAAAAACTAAACTAAATATATTAAATGGTATTGCTCGGATTTGCTAATAAGTCATTTCTTTAATAGCAGGACCAAAACCTTTGGATCTATTAGCCTCGACTTATGGTTTAAAACTGCCTAAATAAATAAATTATACATTTAGTGTTACGTGAGTTACTGAATTATCTGTTACTAGTATACAAACGTACAAACAGTTGAACTCTTTTAAACTAAATTACTTATACCAAAATGGTTCGCATCATTGAGCACATTCAGTAACCATGTGAAGATTATGAAAATGTCATATTTCGAACCTGCGAGATTAAATTATCAACCTACGCTCTCGTGATCTGTTTATTATAAATTTCTTTTTACTTATACTGAAAGTTAATTGAAATCTGCGAATTGGCGGCGCTGCAGCGGCCTGCACTAATGAAGCGCGGAATTCCGTATTGTGTAATCCAAGTTTGTTCGCATCCTGGATATTATTTATCAAAAACCTTGACTGTCATATACGTAATACTTAAACAATTCATATAGTACAATTTGAATCATTAATTGATTTAACAAAGAAAAATAGCGACAGTTAATTTATATTTGTGATAGTGTAACTTCTGCATGGGACGTTGCCGGTTGCACATTTGTGCTTTTGGTCAAATGAGCGCTGATTGAGTTTACGGAGCCAACTTTATATGCACTGGCACTGTTGCAACGAATCCAACGGCCAACGGTTTCTCGATAACTGCGAATGAAATAAATATTGAACATAGGGCTGAGGGCAGGCATCAGAGACATCATTAGGTACTTGTTGTATTGAAGGAATGGACAGTCGTAGATGAAGAAAGCTAAAAGTACAGAAATCACACAGCAAACTTAAAACTATCATCCGATGAGTAGATCAAAGAGATGTGAGACTATGCATCGATTTTACGATGTGTAGTTTCTACTTACATATTGTAAAGGATATAATACTGTATACATACATCATTGGAACTACCGACTGGAAAAGTAGAGCCTAAAATGCAAGATGGCACAGTGTTTTGTAGTATGTTGTGTGACCCGCCTCCGGTCACTAGGTATTTAAAATGATAACCATACTGATAACGTAATGTATTGTGAATGTAAACTACTTCATAAATAGTCTATAACACAAAAACCCTTCTATTACATTGGTGGCTAATAATAATTCATACATATTGAGAATAACTCGTAACGGTATGTAACGGTTTAAAAAAATGTTTAATGTTTCAGCAGCGTTTGACTAGGAACAATATTCAAATATGGGAAACTCTAGCTTTCTATAGTTAAGTTTATCCTGTTTTTCAATCAAGCAACCAACTCACTGTCATTAACTGTCTATTCAGTTTTTTGGAAACACTAGAGAGTGCATTAGATTCTAGAAAGTTGTTAATTTTTCTGCGGAAACGAATGATCACAACAACAGCTGGCACACATGGGCCACATATACTATTGCAAATGTAGATATTCTGCAAGATGGTACCTAATTATGTGAAAAGTTCACTATAATTACGATTTCCTAGCCTAGCTCATAAATTAGTATGAATACAATCACTGCATACTCAGCATAAATACAGAGACGCAATTTCTTTAGCTATTCGAGTCTTTACAATCAACGCTAACAACTCATAATCTCGTAACATACGGGAATGTCGCCAAGCAGGTCGATGAATCCATAAAATCCATAATCTTCAAAGGTAATGTTTTCGTTTGGTAAGAGTTCTTGAATTCTTTCATGAATTCGATGAGGATCAATGGGAATGTTTATGTGTACTATCTGTAACTTACATTATATATAACATTTTTACTTATAACGTAATGAAATGTTAAGTACAACATACCTGTCAACAGTGTTGAGAAAGTTACAATGATTAGTGGTTTGTACGCAAGCAAATAAATTCAGAGCACTGTTTCTCTATCGGCTTAGCTTAGAAAACTTTGTAACTTTGTAAGGTTAGAAGCTTTCCCTTATAAGCTAGAGGTGGATAGTTCGAATCCCCCCAAAGAAAGAATTATTGCAAATTTCCTCAGATTCGTCACCTCCACTCCCTGGGTGCTGTTCTATAAAGTCCCACTTCCTTCGGTTCCCTCGCCCCACTTCTTTGCTCCAAATATCTGTGATCTCCTTTTCTTAAAACAAGTGAACAAATTTTTTTAAACATTCAGAAATTAGATATCGGAAACTAACCATTTGTATAAAGGCGACAGCATAACAACCAAACATCATTGCCACTAAATGTGCTTTTCGCATATTTCCTGTTTTAATAACATAATAACGGTAGATGTAACTCATCACAACGACCAATAAGTTATAAAGATAGCTGTGAAGCATAATTGCATCGCTGGAACATTTGACCTTATGCACAGTTTTTTAATAAACTATCCAAATTGTCTGAACCGTAAATACAATATTATAGACTCTTCACTTTTATATTAGGTTTTCTATAGGAGGTTGGCAACATTACTGATCTGTGCAACCTCAGCACCACCAACTGATATATAGTCTGATTCAAGAGGAATAAAGGAGTGTAGCTTGCGTATTTTAAGGAAATTTTGCTTGGGTTTTCGGTTTTCGAATACTTTCCGAGCCATTTTCAACGAGATTATTTTTTAACACTCCATTATTACTCTTGAATAGAACTATATTATAAATACGGTGAACGACGGTTGACCCGAATGTAATTCAGCAAAGCAATGTAATAATTAAGCAAGAGCATAAGATAAGCAAAACTAGATAATTATTAATAACTCCTTTTTTATTGTTCTTGTGTTATTATTATACATATGTTTTAGCTCGTAGATAAATTTTCCTATTTTTATCAACCTTTTTTCTTTTTGAACCACAATATGTAAGGTTCATAGGCTTAGGATAATACTTAGTTTATGCAAAAGGGATCAAGATTCAAATGATCTTATGCTTCTTTTTCCCAACCAAACTTACAACACGTGACATGCATGCGAAGAAATCTCACGACATGGAGCCTGTGACATGTAAACAGCAGATGGCAATGTTGCGATGAATCTAAATTGAATTTTCGCAAATAGATATTTTTATCGCGCGCAATAGACCTACTTACTATAACGAATAGTTTTCCATGATACAAGATATTTTACAAATTTTCAGCAGCTGCAGCTTTTCACTTAATAAATAATATACTGTTAGTTTTTTTTCTTTTAAGTTAACAGATCTGACTATTATTCGTTTAATGGCCCGAACACCAATTTCATCAAAAGTGGTTGCCACCCATTCTTTCACGATGGTCATGTTTTGCAAATTGCTTTAATGAGCCAACTCTCCATTTGTTTGTAAACACTCTGGAAAGTCGTTGACAAATAAAACTGTTAAAACAACGTTAGTCACAAGCCCATTCATCTTATAGACTTTGCTTTTCATACTTTTGTACCCACCTGTTTTTCAGCATAAAATCACAAGCAGCTGCAATTATATCGAAAACAGCCAAACTCATGATGAATATTGAGTAAGTGGCAATTTCTTTTGGAGTTTTGGTGACAACCAGGTAGATGACAACCAAGTTCCAGAACACAGCCCATGAATCCGCAGTTGTATGAACTGCCGCAACGATTGGTGGATACATTACAGTGAGATTTCTAAATTTTAAAGATTTTTGGCAGCAGACATTCCATGTCTGCTGCCAGGTGTCTATCAAAGTAATGCAAATAAATTCAAGAAGAACAAAAAAGATTCGTGCACCCGTAGACTGAATGTTAGAAAAGAACGGTCTCTGCTCTAAAGATTCCGGAATGAATGGCCGAAGCCCTGACTCGAAGAAATCTACTATTATTGTTATGCGAGTGATACAGGAAATACTTTAATATACTTTAACTTTACATCGGTTCCAATGGTTTCGAAAATTGATTACGGTAAGTTTTAACTTCAGTTAGAGAAGCTTCTTTGTTAACTTCACTAATCAAAATACTTCGTTTGCTGATCGAAATCATTTTAAGAGTAAAAGAAGATATTCGCAAAATATTAGCAGATTTTATTATTCAATATGTTTGCCTAATTGTTGGCAGAATAACCACAATTTCGATTAACGTTATTTGATTGTTCTAGTTAATGTCTTTCCAGCGTAAACAAAGCACACACGATTTTGAATCCTTTCTGTCGGTATTTTCATTTCCGCTTATTGAAGTAAATAAAAAGTTAACCAGAACTTGATAAAGTTTTGCACAAAACTAGGGTTGATAATCAAATTCTAGTTATTAATTATTCTAGTTATTAATTATAATCAAATTAACAATTAGAAGAAGAATTCGGCAAAGACAGTTTAAATAAACTATCAAAACAATTCCGAGTTGGAATGGTAGACCTGCAATTTTTGGATTTCTAAACTACTTTCACCAACAGAAACTGTCGCGGATCGGAAAGTTCTGGCCTAATAACAAATCAAGCTCTACATTATTGTGCCTGTGTTACTACTGAAAACAAGCGAATAAAATCTAATTATTGGTGTAATTGTTTCTTATTTGATTATTTTGTCGTTTGTTGTTGGCTTTTTATCGTGTGGGCACGTTTCTACCGGTTTGAGTGGGGAATAATAGCATATATGCCGGAATGTATTCTAAATGTTGACGTAATCTATGTCAACCCTGCCGCTGATCGTATGAAATTGACTTCTATAAGGGTTGTGAAGATACTTTTTAATATTTATTTGACGCTGTGGTTTGTTAGAGGTGAACATGCAGGGCGTGTTACTAGAAGGCAAGTTGCATTGATGTATTGTTGAATTATTCCAACCACGTTGTCTGACGGAACTAGTAAAGCAATACAGGACTTGGAAAAAACCGGCCGGCCCTAATCTATTTCACAAATTGAAGCGGACATTCTTCAAAAAAGTTAGTTTTCAGTCATTTTTTTCCGCCATTCACAATAAATAGCGTAACAATAGTGCAGCCTATTGATGTTTTTGGATACTCTTTTCAAAATATTCACCTAAATCAGTCGATTTTTTGACAAAAAATTAACCTTGCGCTAGCGGGTGCTTTAGCCTAGTGGTTAGAGCAACGGTCTCTGAATCCGAGAGGATCTGAGGCTGTGGGTTCGACTCCCCGTAGCTGCAGA
>JAQGAV010000721.1:0-27949 GCA_034691345.1 Phasmarhabditis papillosa
ATATATATATATATATATATATATATATATACCGGACAATTCCAGTTCAAATACCTTTTATAAAATTATTAGTTAATTACAATTGTGTTTACAATAGACCCGTATGAAAATAATTCAGGACATCTAAGCAAACTAAACTGTTGCCAAGACTGACAATATATGTTTGAAAAAATAGATTTAACCCTAATTCTGCATATAAATCAGTCGATAAGAATACTAAATAAATAAATAGTCTATTTATTACACATATTTAACAACCGTAAACAACAGAGATCAAACAATAATATAAATATACATAATTTACAGAACAACATAGACTAATTAACAATTAGGGAGCATCTTATAGATCTGTTGAATAAGATCAATTGTGTCTTGACTTGTCAATCTAATAGATGCATTTGGCTGTATAAGGCGAATAAGAACATTAGTGATCTTGTCATCCACCAATAGGCTCTTACCCAATGAAAGGAAGTTGTAGCTAAGCTGAAACAAACATTTTCTATAGTATCTTGATAAGCTTATTGCTGAAAGTCTTGTTTTGAAGGAAATCGGCTATTTTCCAGAAGATGGTAGCAACATTCTGAGTTTTAAAAAAGAAAAAAAAATGATGGTCGGTACTGGACTTTATACCATTTATTCGTATTCACCCAATACATACATCACCGACCTTTTTGGCTTTATCCTGAGTGTTTTTAACTTTGGCTAATAACTTCTTCGAATACTCCGAAATATTAATTTCCTTCAGTTTCTCATCGTAATTCCGACATATTGTTTTTGCATAAATTCCCTTGTTCAACTGGATTGGAAGAGAAAAAGAGTCTTCAATTTGGCTGAAACACAATTAGAATGTGATCATATACTGTAGAAGAGTTTTTATTGTATTTAAAATGTAGAGAGAGGGAATACCTTACTGAATTGGCTAATTCAAGTAAGCATAGTTTTTAAGAAATAGTGTCTATTTGTTAGATACTTCTATGACGATGACCTACGACATCATTTTTAGCTTGATCGAAAATACCAATTTATAATAAAGTTATTAGCAATTCTTTGAAAATCGCGGGCCGGCCCGAAAAAGGTAGGCAAGTAAATTTTTAGGACACCGATCTGTGCCTCAGTATGCTGTAAAGAGCATATTTTCTAATGTTTACGTACTCTATAATTCCTGAGGCATCTTTAGCTGTGAATATTCCCCTTCCAGTATATAGAAACCAAAGGGTACATCCGGCACTCCAAGTATCCAAGCGTTCATCTTTAGGTAGACCGAGAATCATTTCAGGGGCTCTGTAATTCAACGAAATTGAGAACTATCCATGTTCTGTTATGCTAGCTCCTTTGGAAAATATGAACCAAAGGCCGAATATTACGAAAATCTGCTTAAAGAGAACATCAATGTTATTCGCATAACTCACAGCATAAATACATTTCAAAAAAGTTACTCAAAATAAAAACCCTCGGGACAATAGCTTTGTATGCGTGTATCCTCATAAGAGAGGGGTGGCCCGGTCCTTCGGTACTGGTGCTAAGCCCATTTTGGTTCGGTACGATGCGCACCAGAGCTGCCCTTTCGCGAAAGACTTTCGCCCAGATCTGATGCGCACCGGTACGAACCGCCCATCTCTAGTGCATTCAAAATCGTGTTTGAACATTTAATCAAAGTTTTGAATACAAAACGTACCTATAATTCGTAGTTCCAATCTTAATAACATTTTTTGCTTCTGCCGGGGTTAAACAACATCCAAAGTCCGATATCTTTATATGAAGTGGATATTGAAGTGATTTAGCAATCATAATATTCTCAGGCTTTATATCACAATGAATATAACCCAACATATTCAATTGCTTAAGACCATTGAAGATCTGAAAATACAATACTATTATGTATACACCTTTAAATTATCAAAGATAATAGTTTATAGATAATAATAATTAGTAATATCTCTTTTGAATTCATTCTAATTCGAATTATTCAGTCATTGGTTTTTCAATCGGAGATCTGGTATTGCTCAAGTTCCTACAGAACACTATGAACAAGAAAGTGAACTATAAACAAAAGTGATACAAATGATCTAACGTTCGAACAATAACTATTCCATTCTTCTACTCTTCTTTTATAATTTCAAAAGATAATCTTAATTGTTCTTTACAAAAACACTCTATAAATTTCGAACAGAAAAAAGTTGACTACATGAAATTAATTAGAAAACCTGCTACATGAAGAATCTGTGTAAAATATTTAGCAACAACGTCTTGCATACCTGTTTTGCCATATTTAACCATATTGTCGCTTCTACAGGAGTATAGGATCTACTAGACATGAATGCAATCAGATCACAGTCCATTAAATCCATAACAAATAGAGTGTTTGTATAATAATCTATGCATCGGTGACATTTAAGGAGGTTTCTGAGATGCAAATGTTCCTTTTTTGTCATTGCATTGTGCACCTCAATCTGCAAAGTGTTTATGATAAAACAATTAAGACAATAATAAAATAAAAGTTTTCTTGAAAGCTTAATCTATATTAATAACGGTTAAACTAAAGTTATACAATTTATAGGTCCTTCCTTCAAGTTTACATAATATTTTGGCTACGGCTTTTAGTTTGAAAAAACAAACAACGTTATCTAAGCTTATATATCTAATATATCTAATAAGAAGATATAAAATTACAAAGTAAAAGTACCTCTCTTAGAGTTATTTTTCGCCCTTTTTCGGCTTGTTTAACTGCATACTGATTGCCGGTTTCTCTTCTTTGAATTTGATAAACCATGCCGAAACCACCTTTACCGAGCAGTTTTTGTACGAAAAGAGAAGTATTCTTGATGTATTTACCGACAGTCATCTGCAAATAATAATAGATTAGGACTAAAAATACTTACAAATAGTATATGTGTAATATAACAAAGTAACCTCAAAGTTAAATTAAAACAATGGTGATATCTTAAAAGATAATAATCCATATAATGGATAAAAGTATATAGCTTAAGTTACCAATAGAGTGATAAACATACCTTCAATCTGCATTGATCATTTACTTCATCGCTTCTAGACTCTTCGGAACTGGTACTCGACTGCAAATAACATTTATATTCATCATTTTGGAGATGATTTGACAAAATCAACGCGATTTATGTACAATACTGGAATAGCAAAACCTACCAATTTCAACCTTTTGGCAGGAACTTCCTCAGGTGTAAAGGTTTTTCTCTTATCCACAGGAGACATAAGGGAAGAAGCAGCGTTTGAAGAGGTCTAAAAGATGAAAAATGATGTTATTGATAAACATAAGAATGTGTGGTTAGACAACAATTAAGTTCTACATCGACAACAATACATGATAACTTGTTAAGCAAGACTAACACGTAATACAAGAATAGATGCAACGAAGCTCAAAGAGTGCAGAATTATGCACAGATTGTCTAGAGTTTATATCAAAACCCAAGCATACAAAAATAGACGGAGAGTTATAAAATCTTGCGAAAAAAACAAAAAAAAACTTGCAAGGTTACCCAACCTACTCGTTCTGAAACTTGCAGATTACAATCGTTTCGTAAAAACGAACCTCTGATTCTGTAGAGAGCGTGACTACTGGGATTGGTTGAACAGTAACCGTAAGATCGTTGATCCTCTTTCTTGTAAGTTTGTTCATATCTATACAAAATAAAAGATTAATAGAAATATACTCAGAGCGTAAAAACACAGAGAGATTACTGAACTAAATTATATGTTAGTTCTTTTGAATGATTGAAAAATTCTTTAAATTTCAAAAGTTACTTAATATTTCAACTGCAAAGCTAATGAATAAAGTACAAGCTTACTTTTTTTTTGTTGTGAACTCAGATTTGTTTATATAATTCAATAACTACTTAAAACCCAATGATCATAATTCGAACGTGATAGCACGTAAATCTTGTTAATAAATTGAAATTGTTCGCCCGTTTAACTCTGCTAAATTTAAAACAATATTTAAAAAAACTAAATTAATTTCAAACAATTATATAACTTTTATTAGTCTGAAAGTTAATGATGTCAAGTCGCATAAAAACACGCGCAGTTATATTTTAAAGTAATAGCTCATAGACTTGTTATACAATAATTTTGTTCAGCATTAAGACGTCAATAGTTGTTGAACGAAAAACTGCAGTAGCCGGGTTAACCAATAGAATAAAATAATTAGTTCTTAAAGAAACAAAGCAACCCAGTCTCAGCAGTCGTTCGAAGATAAAACTTCCTAATACCAATCAATAGAACCATCGAAAGATCCCAGTTTCCAGAATAGAAAAATAAACATCCTATCCATAGACTAATAACTATGTGTTACTCTCACTCTGTTCAACTTTAATTAATAACAATAAAACTAGACCTATGTTAACAAAACTATTGTGAAATAAACAATGAGTAATGCAAATAATCTATTTTCACTAAATGCATTAATTTTTGTAAAAAAAACGTCGGCTACGTAGGCCCTGCGTTATCTGCAGTAATATCATTACATCAGCGCCTAATTGTATACTAGAATTAAAATAATATATTTTCATTAACATATATTTATAGCCGGTTCAATAAATAATAATAAACTTATTTAAAGTTATTCCAATTTCGCTCGCTTTGATCCTGTAAGGAAGTTTACCACTTGTTTTCAAAACCTCAATATCCTATTTTAAGCTCGTAGTTCACCGCAAGGACGTATAATGTGATTCGTTGTTAGTTTATTTTAACGGAAGCAGATTATAAGTTATATATACTTTGTTAAACCTTGTTCGATCAAAGTTTTTTGCGGATCTTGCTGGATGAAAATGAATACTTTACACGTGGAAATGGCGCAAAACTGGAATTTGCAAATTTGTGAAAATGAAAATGAAAACGAACATTTGCCTTTTAACATGCAACACTAATACACATAAACTGATAGATTAGTAAATAGAACCTTTAAATATTTCATTTTAACATCTAAGAAGGTTTGAACAATATAGTTATGTTTATTAACTCTTTGGATATGTTTATTGATTGCGGGTTTTTGATAACTTTCTATTCGACAAATAATGTGGCCCCGTGATCAACAACTAAAGTGTTATCATGCATCAGAAATCCTTCAAAAGTTTTTGGTGAAATTTTCATAACGTTCTAGAGAATTTATGATACATAAAACTAGAAGTTACATATAAAATAAAATCTGAACTTGGTTTCATAATGATGTACTGCCCAAAAGTTCATATTGACTCAATCTTAAGTAAAAGATAAGTCAAATTCTTATGAAAACAAATCAGAATAAAATAAACGTAAACAAATGTCTATGTTAAACTAAAAAAAGTTAAAAGTTAAATAAATTAAAGTATCGGCTAGCTTTTCGTGTGTTTAAATATTATTGTTGGCCATTGTGTGGGAAGTACTCTATACTACAAAACATTAACATTGACGTGGCAAACCTTATTCCACGTATTATTGTTATTCACTGTAATATTTAAACTTATAAAACAAAAGTATTAAAATTAATGAGAATATAAAGCAATTAGAAATGATTTAAATTTATTTATATGAAAGGACCGTCCAATGTTGTTTGTTGCTTGCGTTGGGGGGAAGTGGAAAACAGAAAAGTCAAAAGATAAATTCGAAAGATACTTTTTCTGTGCTAAACTTCTTTACAAATATGGTACAAATTATAAACAAAAAGACTATCGGTTTTGTGAATCTTAAAATATCAGTTCTACAATTTGGTACAAACAGTTGTAAACATGGTTCTAGTATTCAGTTTAGAATAAAAGAATATTCACAACCCACTGCAAAATTAGCGTGACATCTTATCGTGAGAGAGGCTTTGACTATTTCCTTTAGTGAAAGGCCGTTCGCAGTAGTGAAAATGCGCGATTGACCGAATAAAACTGAAAGTAGCCTTCTTAAAAATCTTCTTAAAAAAATAGTGAAAACTAAATTATTTTGCAGCCGCACCGAAGGTAGAGCTGATCAGAATTTATAGTTTCAAGAAAAATATAAACCTTTGTTACGAATCTATAGTGTTTTATAATTAGAAACACTATTTGTAATGGTCATGAGGGGCTAATTTTCGAAATGTGGCGCATTAGTTGATCAGAAACGTAAGAATAGGAGAAAATTCGACACGTTTACGTTTATCTACTAACAGTAAGTTCGGAAAAGAAAACTCTTATTATAGAGTGAAGAGTATAAGGTAAGCAAACTGTTACAATTCTCATTACTCTCGAATCGTAGAATATTCTAGTATAAATGTTCATACCAAATCATAAATGATCGAAATGCGTAGTGAAACGTTTCTAATTGAAAGAAAATTGTATATCGTTCAATTTCAAAGAATTGCATTAATTTCAAACTGTATTGATATATTGAAAATAAGAGCACTGCGAAATTGTATAGACGACTGATTCCGTCAAAAAAAGGTTGTTGATTGACAGTTAAGACGCTGTCTAGCAAAACTAATTCAATCATTCTGCTTAAACTAAATTCTGTTGTATAGGCTAGTTTACAAACAGGGTATGATCAAATTCAACCGTGGTTCAAAAAACTTTCCTAAAAGATTGAAGACAAGATTCCAAATTTACCGACTTTCCATCTTTATGATAATGCTGCTTCCTCCATGGGAATATGTTGCTAGACCAATAAAAACGTAAACAAGATTCTATATTACTGGAAACCTAGACAATAAAGAAAGTGAGCAACCATTCATATTGAATATATTACTAAGCATCCGCACTGAGATACGGCGTCATACTATGGTTTAAAATGTTGATAAGCAAGTTTTAGGGTGACTGTTTGTTTGTCGTTCAATACTTAATACATAGAAAAACTTTTATCTAATAAAGTGACATGTTTTAATTTGAATGTTTATTTTAGCATAGGCTTTGTTATTTGTATACAATTGACATATAATACTGTTAATAACTGACTAACTGACGAACATTTGTTAAATATAAGTTACAAAACATCCTTTAACTTTTCTGTAAAACAGCCAAATATTATATATTATATTGAGTTTATATTTGCAAATGTTGCTTTGACTGACATTTTGTCATTGTTTGTTCAAGGCTGTATAAATAATGAAATATGCGCTAAGTTTGACTTATTACGGACTTAACGAATTATATAGTTTCTGGCAAATAAAAGGTTACTGCCTTATACTTGTTTAAACTCTAATCAGCTTATATATTAGTTATATATGTAATAAACGATTTACAACTATTGTGACTTCAGATATATAGATAATCATTGATAACAAATATGTGTGTATAAATATAGCAACAAACAATCGTGTGGTTACCAAAATTAGTACAATGTTGATTCTACACTTAATTATGTGAAACTTTACAATTCAAAATAAAGATTCCATAACAAATAATACTATAATCTTTCAAACAGCCTAGAGTGTTTATCTAGTTTTTGTTTTCTAAGGGTACTTGATTAGGAAGTTGTAAACGTGTTTCGTAAGAAACATTCAGGTGACTTACATTTTGAATTATTTCATTTTTTGGTACCATGACAACGAGACATATTATACGTTTACAAGCAGGACAGCAAATAGCTTATAGTTAACAACAATTAAACTTACTTTGCGAGCCATAAAACGAATATATCAATACATGTGCATAGTTATATCTTATGTACTAACATACGATTAGCGTCAGACAAGTACCCAAAAACCAGTAAACCTACGTTTTTATAACCACACATTAGAATAATGCATTGTAAAACAATACCGCCTACTTTCCTAAGAAACTTTTGAAGTAGAAAAAACAAACGTGTATTTTCTGATGAATGAAAATATTTTGCCCCTACACAAACGAACTAACGGATTAGAAAGCCACGTATGTTCTATTGAAATATTTGTATTCAATATCCTTGGTATTGTTGGTTTAATGAGATATTTGTATTTAAATATGTATTGATGTTTCTTTCCATAAATGAATATCTGTCCCTTCTTTTTGGGACGTTAGTAGTATAGTTCGTTGCTTTATAGGGTTTATTCTAGACCTCCCATCGAGCCGGGCCAGGCCTTGTAAAACTCAACGGCCCGATCGGGCCAAAGAGTCTACATGACGTAACAAAGTCACTAATATTGTGGACTCATGTTATTAAGCGGGGGTCGAGGGTTCACATCCTCCTCTAAGCATTAAGTTTTCCTATTTTATATGAGTTCAGCATGGTAATAAACCACTATATCAAAGGAAATTTTCAAAAATACTAAATTTTGCCTTTTTATACCTAAAAAAAAATCGATTTTGTCCGAGCATTCATTGTACACCCCCGGACCGGACCTTGAAATTTCTTCACCGGGACGGACCTGTCTCGAGCTTTCCGTGAGAGGTCTGGTTTATTCGGTGGTTAGAGGAAATATACAATGTTAGGTAAATCGGTTATTTATAATAAGAAATAGGCTGCGCCCACCCTTGGAAGTGTGCCAAAGTGACAATATCATACAAGATTCAGAATACTTTTCTGTGGAAAGATTAGTATTATTATCACTGAAATATGTATCAGTATTTAGTATCTTTCAGATTTAAAATAGTAACTCTAGGAAGCTTAATAAATCTGAGCTTGTTTAAGTTTTCATAAATTTAAATTCCACAGTCTACCTCAATATCTCTAACTATCCGTGTTAATTTCTAATCAGACAATATTGTTTTCGGTTTTTGAACCGGCAAACCTCGGCGATCAACTGACGTTTCTATCACTAAAGTGCAATAAGAAAAAGAAAACAGATAAATTAAAAACTGACCGTTGGTCTACACAAAAAGGCGTTACAACCGGTTGCTTAACTAAAAAATAACCCTGAATAGACGATAATTCGGCGATCTCCGAGATTACAACGGGGCTGTTTACTGTGACGTTTAGATGAAACTCCTAGAAAGTCACATTTTGTTTTGATCTGAAAAGTAGTATAAAAGAAGTTAAGAAATGAATCCGAATCAAATACAACAATGAGAATTCTACTAGCAATCGTATTCTTAGCTGCAGTATCCAGGTTAGTCTTTATATTTGAGAACATCTCGAAAACATTAATATATTAATTATATATCAAATGGTTTAAAATTCAATTTGCCTCAGTTAAATTATTAACATCAGAATGACAGCTTTGGCGTTACACTGTGTTACATAAAGACAATTAACCAAATACGTAAAGTTTACAACTTATAAACTATTTCTTTTTCAGTATATCCGCCCAACTACTAGGAGTAGGCTTGGGAACCAACGCAAACGCCAATCTCGGAAAACGTGAAGCTGGATTTGGACCTGAAGCAGAAATCGAAAAACGCCAAGTTGGCCTAGGACTCGGTGTCAACTCCCATGCTCAAGTTGGTAAACGTCAAGCAGGATTCGGTCTTGGAACCAACGCAAACGCCAATCTCGGCAAACGTCAAGCTGGATTTGGACCTGAAGCAGAAATCGAAAAACGTCAAGCCGGCTTTGGACTCGGTGTCAACTCCCATGCTCAAGTTGGTAAACGTCAAGCAGGATTCGGTCTAGGAGCCAATGCAAACGCCAATCTCGGAAAACGTGAAGCTGGATTTGGACCTGAAGGAGAAATCGAAAAACGTCAAGTTGGCCTAGGACTCGGTACTAACGTAAACGAAAATCTTGGAAAGCGCCAGGCCGGCTTTGGTGTTGGAACAAATGCTCATGCCAACATCGGAAAGCGTTCAGTCGATTCCGCAGACTTACATGCCCCTGCTCATAAAGTTATTGGAGCCCAAGTATCAGGACAACTATGATAAATAAATCGCGAATAACTGATGTCTATTATGTTGTGTAATTCGACTTGTAACATATTTAATAATTAACATGCAATAATAAAATACATATTTAATTGTACATTTTCTTATCATAGAACACTTAATGAGTATTGCAGTATCAGTTGGGTAATGTAAAGGCATAATCAAAATAGCTAACTTTACAAAACTAACCAAACACTATAACAAACTACTCTCTCGGGAAGAAAAGAGTTGGTCATGTTGCATTGTTTCTTTTTGTATTTCGTAGAGAATATTAATGGTTGGCAAGGCAGGCTTGGCCGACACGGTCCCTGGAAACCAGTTCTGTATCTTTATGGTATAATATTTGCCTAAAATTAAAGGAATGTACTTTTGAAAAAAAATTCAGAATCTTAACTAAACGCTTTTCCGTTCGTATTTATATAACACCCCTACTCCAGAGGATACTATGCTTAGCTCTTGGTAGATACTATAAATATGATTAAACACAACACAATTGCATATATACTTTGAATTTCAATGCAAACTTTGGACATTTAGGACGTTAAACTTCACTCTAGTGAATTCGTCACTTGGTCTATTTAGGAACTGTCTTTCCCGTCTTTCAAATTTGTTAAATTGACACCGTAAAGGGTGAATTTCAGTGTAAAAATCAATTTAACCTGCTGAAAACGGCCAATTTCTACACAATTCCTATTCACAACTTTATATTTGCCTATTTTTACCATTCTGCTGTACAATTCTACATTTCAGATATAGTTTGGACTTGGTTGCTAAACTACTTTTAAAATGATTTCTGTTTTTATTCTTCTGATCGGCCTTACGCGTAAGTTTAATTCTATCCAACTATTGCAAATATTAGCTACTTCAGAAATTTTTGCACAAATAAAGCCTGTGAACCAGTCGCTAACCGATATTAAGCTATTCTGTTCTACAAAGGCACCGGGAGCCTACAGTCAGGTATGTAATAAGCTATTCAATTTAAAAAACCAGTTTAATCCACAATAGTGAAAAGCATAAAACCGGGCAGATTTCTTTTATGGTTCTCGAACCAGCTCTACAAGTATATTTCCACGTCTTTTTTATAGTTGTACTATATATGGTTTGCACTTCTAAAAATACTAGAAAACCAGGACAACATTATTCTTTTTTATTAAAAATAAATAAGAAAAGTACTTAATGTATGTTTAGGGTTGTGGTCGGGAAGTCATATTATGTGCTGCAGACGGACTAGGTTTTAGTCTTCTCTGTCCGTTTTCCACTTGGTTTGATAAGGTTAAACTCATATTCAATTATTTTCTGAGAATTTTAGTTTTAGGATTCTCTGTTATGTTTGCCTGCAAACTTGGTATCTGGATGCAGTGATAAAAAAGTTGACGAAAAACAAAACACTATGGCTAACCTGGGTAGGTTGTTGAGTATATCTAGAAGTATTGGTATATTTTAGTTATTATTAATTTCATAAAAAGATAAATAAGCCAGAATTGAGAGATGTAGAATTTTTACAAGTTTGTCCATCCTGGCGCAGAATTTGACCTAAAATGAGAAAAATCCACATTTAACAAATATGGAAATGAGTCTATATTTCAACTAGAACCCTTACAATTCATGCCCCAATCTTAGGCTTGTCCGCTCAATATTGTTCCGGAATCCGTGATGGATACTTTGCCGTATCTGCTTGTTCAGCTTCTGTAATTCATTGCTCTGCTGGGGAAGCAAGGTTAGTATGTACCAATTAGTTTTACGGCACCGTCAGAGAAAACGCCGAGAACGAAAACTTTACTCTAAACAAAGCTTAAGTAATAGCTCCTTGAAAGCGGACAGTTCCAAAAAGTTGTAGCCTCACTCTACTTCAGTCATCTTATATTTAGCTTGTTTGAATGCCCAGTTGGCAAAGCATTCGATGCCCTAAAAGGTGGTTGCGTTCTTTATAACGAAATCGAAGACTGTAAGAAATTCGAGAAGGCTAGTTCTTCCGAAAGTTCGGAGAGTGATGAAGGCAAGTCTTTAGAAAGTAGATATATAATTTAACAGGTGGCGACTACAGTAGCAAAATGGGTGGAGCGGGTTTAACAATTCTCAAGCCGCTGACTTTTTAATTAATTATATATGTTATCTCACTGTAATTGCAATGCTTAGAAAGGTTTATTGTTAAAGTTGTTTAGTTGAATAAAATACAAGTACTAAAATACTAAATCCTTTAAAAAACAAACTTAAAACTTGTGTTTTCTACAAATTATTAATTATTCTAATGAAAATGATTGCAGTAACAACAAGTTCTGATTCTGCGTGCGTAGATACAGCCTTGTTAACAACAGATGGTTGTAGTCCGCTTTATCTTTCTTGTATCGAAGGAATCACAAAAATAGTTGCCTGCCCTACGAATCTTGTTTTCGATTCAGAGTAAGTATTACAGTTTATTAAGTTATATAGTATCTTCATGGATTTTATCAGAAACCCCGAAAGGACTTTCTCCCAACTGAAGATTCATTTTCTAATGAATTAAGACTAAAATCTTTCTAATATACATTCTTGATCTTTTATTTAGACTAAAGATTTGCAATTGGATTGGAGACGTTGCAGCTTGTTCAGTAAAAGAAGAAAAAGAAGATGCGCATCTATGTGGAAATGCTGATGAAGGATTATTTAGTTATAGAAATTGTTCGATGACGTTCTATAGCTGCACTGATGGTAATAAATATACTTCAATCTTTGTTGTAACACTAAGTAAAATAAATAGTTTTGCAAAATAAGAATTAAACAAATTAAAACTATTGTTAAAATATATATAGTAATTCTTTCAGGAACACAAAAGCATCTTTTCTGTCCCGAGTCATTAGCTTTCAATGGTGAACGCGGAGTTTGTGATTACCCTTATAACATTGCGGAATGTCAAGGCGAAGTAGAAAACGACTCCGAGGAAAGCGGTTCCGGTGAAGCGATGGAAGGTAGTGGAGCAGTTGAAGGAAGCGGAATTGAAGGATCTGGAGAAAACAGCGGCGAAAAAATTGATGAATCCGGATCAGGAAGTGCTGAAGAAGTAAAAGAAGAGGTTAGTTTAATCAACAATGAAATATTCAGATTATAACACTGTCAGTTTATTACTGAATTTACAAACGGGGCGCAGGAATTTAATAATATTGTTTTATATTAATGCTTAGTAAAATGGCATTGAGCACAATAATATTATAATAAATCACAAAGAACAAAGTAGTCAATGCCACCCTTTCGATAAATCCTCTCAAAATACTTTTACTTGCTTATGCTATCTTGAGTATACCGATAAAGTTATTGTTAGTTTTTCTACTCTTATTAATTCCATTAGAACTTTGTGTTTTTTACAGGCAACAGCGGTATCTGAAGAAGTTTTGTCAGAGACTTCACATGAATCAGATGAATTGCTCACTTCTATTTGCTCCAGTCGTGGAGACGGATTCTATTCAACGGGCTGCTCCTCTACGTTGGTTGCTTGCAAGAACAAAGAAGCTAAACGACTGTCTTGTCCCGAACCCTTTGTTTGGAATGAAAACATGTCTTACTGTACTGAAAAAGAAGATATAGAAGAATGTAACCAACAGGAAGTCAGCACTTTTGAACAGAAGAATTCAAAGGAATCAAGTGATTCTGAAGAAGGAAATAAGAAACTTGATTATGAGCAAGGTGCGTATAGTTCAATATTAAGCAAACGGTATACTCATTCCGTGTAAAACATGAAGAATGAAGTAAACTAGTGATCGTAAAGGCATTTTGTACTAGGCGTTTTTGTAAACCCAAAAACAAAATATAAAATTGTGAAAGCAGTATAATCTTTTATATTCTCCAATTTCGGGCGACATCTGTGTCCATGAAGGTACCTTTTCATCGGAACAATGTTCAACTCAGTATATGTTATGTGTAAGCGGAACTGTAAGTTTCTCATTAAAGCAACACATTTCTACTTTGTTTTTGTATGGTTTTCTTTTTTCCTCAAAAGTTTTTTTTAAATCTATGAAAGGATAACTATGTCTATTTGCAGGCGTATCCGTTGAAATGTGACGACGGATACCTCTATTCGAACTCTGACGGTAAATGTGTACCGGCCTCGGGACTCTCCGATTGTTTCTTGGACATTGTTTAATAAAATATACTGTATATTCAATAAATAAATGCTGTTAATCAACAAGAAATATAATAGCTATTATGAATATAGTAATATATATCTATGATTGTCCAACAACAAGAGTTCAGTTATAGAACTTCTAGTCTGCGCTAAATCTGTGATTAATGTATGAACGGCAACAACTAACAAAAACACATCTTTTTTAGACAAATTTAATATATTTATGAAATTATACATCTTAATAATAATGTAATTCATATTTAAAAAACATTTTGTAAGAAAAAAGAAGAGTCGTTCATGTTAAAGTATTTTATAAGAATTTGAACCTTTTAGAAAAAATAAATATACAAACTAAATTGTTTTTTAGCGGTTGTGATTGTTTTAAATAGGTGTATTGCTTGAACAAGAATAGCAGGTCTGGATGCTAATCCAAAAAACTAATAGCATATTCAAAACTAGTAAAGCCAAGAAGCATAGTATATACAAAATGTATATACAAAGTAAAAGTAGTGTTACTATTGACAACAATAAGTAAATAAAATGAATGAATACAATGTGTTTTAGACATTGTCTACTAAATGTAAAGAATACTTTGTTTCCAAGATTAACTTAGATTATCCTTTATAAGAAACTATTTACGTTTATCTGGCCCTATGGTTTACCTGATTTTGATGCAAATTAGTGAAGATACTTCTTTAATAGAAACATATAGTGGATGTATAATAATTATTATATATGTAATGGATTTATCCAGGGGTTAGGATCCCTTCATCCGGATTTCTCTTTATTTTGGACGCTATGTAAAAAACGTGTCACAGTCCCTTTAACAACGGATGAGGTGAAGGAAGTTGAGTAACCACTGTGTGATTCCGCAAACCGATGCAGAGCCGTTGTGGAAGAATGAAGGCGATTTTCTTCTGAGAAAAGAAGAACTAATAAACGGTAGGCGAGATTTCTGTGAGACCCAATACATAGTCCTTTACAGGTATTTTTGTTCCTTGTGTGTCCATACGTGATGGAGATGGTACAGTCCACCATTTCATAGTCAACCAACATGAATTTGGCACCTTTTAATTGAAACATCATCATGTGGCCAAATTGATTCATTGGTATCTATACGTGTAGGATGTGGCACAGGAAATTCTGACAGACGCAGCTTTGATATAGCGAAGCCAACCCTAGTTCT
The DNA here is from genome assembly GCA_034691345.1 of Phasmarhabditis papillosa. Classification (NCBI taxonomy): domain Eukaryota; kingdom Metazoa; phylum Nematoda; class Chromadorea; order Rhabditida; family Rhabditidae; genus Pellioditis; species Pellioditis papillosa. The sequence continues at coordinate 15,023 of JAQGAV010000721.1, forward strand.
TACCGGAAATGATATATCTAGTGGAACTGGCACCGGAAAAATGGGGTTTGAGGGCCAATGTTTCTGGCTCTAAATTTGTTGATAAGCCAATCAATAAAGTTTCTCTGGCCAGGATTGTAGATTTTAGTCTATCTTGTTCAGACAATCGAGTTTACCAATATTTTCAGATACACCAAAAGTCCCCTTCAAACGCTATCAAAGTAAAGAATTGTTGTGCCATAAGACGCTCTGTCTGGCTTCTTAACTACGACTCTATTTCTTTGATGAATAAATTGGGAGAAGGAGCCTTCTAAGAGGTTTATCTTGTTAAATATGCAAATAAGAACCAGCAGAGATTAGTCGTTAATATGATGAGAAACCCGGTATTTGTGTAGAAAAGTCGAAAGGAATAGAAGATTTGATCGACTGACACAGGAAGCCGAAAAAGTCTAAAAAGAATTTAAATACAAATTAGGCGGGTTGTCTTGCCTTAATTACAAAGTACAGATCCCGATGTGTCCCATTTCGAGTGCTCCCGGACCAAACCCCCCATTCCAGAAACTGAAAATCTACACTGAATTCTATAGTCTTTTAACATTTCAGGAAAGGGATGCTCATCTGCAGTTTATGAATAAGGCTATGCAATCATAAGAATTTGGTAGAGATCCTCGGAGTATCGGTTCATTATCAGCCCTTGTGATGGTTATGGAGTACTGTACCAGTACGTTTTTATATGCAAGCTACCCTTTGTTTACGGGTTACCGTATTGATTGACCTTAGTTACTAGACCACCTGATCGATAACCATTCTCATTTTCACATGGCTTTCTGGTTGAATACTTGCATAAGAAAAAAGGAGCACTTGGGTTGAAGGGGCGACTTTGTTTCGGCTTCGAAGCTTCCGAAGCTGATGGGTATCTATAGATGAATTGCTGCCATGAAGTGTCTGCTGTCAGCAAGGAATGTAAGTTAGGAGTGGTATTTTACAGCTTACTAGCTAGATAAAGAGACCGGCGGCACCCCTCCTTTGCAAGGGACACGCAGAGAACTTATATAGTGGCTAAGGATTAAAGTAACCTGTTTTCTTTTCCGATGGATGCTATAGTCATAAGATTAAATTGTTTTATGTCACTGAATAATCTTTATAACCAAGCAACCAACCCGAATTACTAATAATAAGATCGATGTTCCAGGCAGTCGCCGATTTCGGAAAATCGGATGAGGACAATGATGAAATTTAGGTTAAGGTGCATGTAAAATGGGTTGCTCCAGAAACTCTCTGGTCCTATGGTCTACTCGAGGAGCCTTATCCAGATATGACAATCTTGCAGATTCTAGAGAAGATTACATTATAAGAACTTAGGGTTCTAAGTTTCTAATAAAATAAGTATATTTTCATCTACTAAACCCCTCAATATAGAAATAATATCCAACATCTTTACTTTAAAAAAAATCTGTGGTTAGAGGCTCAAGTTTGAGTTTGGTGACCGCTACAATCCATTCAGCGCTTTATTCAGAAGTTATTTTTGAATGAAATTATAAGATATGCGAAATTTCTGTTTGTGTTTCATTGACCATAGTATTCAGTTTCTCTTAAAACACAAAGTCAAGAACTTATTTGTAATTTTTATAAAATAGTTTATTGCTTGTAGAGTAACTGACAAATAAATACGTGTAATCATCACAAATATATGGAATCATCGAACAAATTGGCAAAATTGGGGATAAACCGATACGAATTACCCCCAATAGGCTTTGTAGCCAAGCAAATACATGTGTATAACCGGCTAAACAAAGGACTAAATACAGCGAGTGGCGGGACCCGAGTTTACTTTTTAGATAGTCCTTTAAATAATCAGACAGGGAACTGTAGTAATTGTATGGGTGTTATATTATTTTGGAAAGAAAAGATAACTGTTTCGAATGTGTCTCTTTCACTACAGTTCTACACATCACCAGTCTAGGTATAAAAGGCTTAAGTAAAAAAGTAAATCAGGGTTTTAAACAAAAGAGTTGTGGATTAATGATGCGAAATGCTACCCAGTAATTATCATTGTTTACTTAATTGTATTTAAGTAAAATAAAGTAAATAATATGCCGAGCTGTGAGGTAATAACAGCTGAAAGGAAGAGGTGCGGCTGCAGCTAAAGAATACTGTGTAGAGACTACAGTAGCCTGTATAGAGACTACAGTAACCTGTAGAGAGACTACAGTATTCTATCAGAAGAGGCTCAGTTCTTTTCGGTCTTCTCGTTCGGTCGGTTGACTTGGGAGACCTTTAGAGGTGCGGCAACATTCTAAAATTAACTATTTATTTTATATCTACACGTTGTATTTTTTACAATCAGAAATTGAACCCTTGGTACCGAGAATAACCGGTTTCCCAACTAATCCCTGCAACAATTGGCCCTACTTTAGCCCTTTCCAATAGCATTTTAAGTCTTATATTTTAATCGCTGAAGGTTTAGTTGGTATTAGCCAGACTGAGACTTCAACGACTATACTCAACCTCGAAACAGTGTAGTTATGCTTAGTTGAGAATAGACTTGTGGAAAAAATAATTGGTAATTATCACGTTTTAAATTGGACAAAAAGGGCAGTATTCTCGGGTTTCATACTCGTAATGATGACTGGCTAACAGCCTTGCAGATAAAAATAGCCAAGTCAAATAGCTTCAGCATTTCGAAATATTTCCAAGACAACTTGAAGTTTTTGTTTTGTTTTAAAATTTTGACAGGTAGCGCGGTTTGATAGTAGCAGCTGGAGGAGCTTTTTTTATACATTTATTAGGAAATGGGTACTCTTTTCTTTATATTTCACTATATTAGACATATCATGGACAGCCTTGTTGTATTATCTAACAAAGTTCTCGTATTTGTATTCGGTTTCCGACTAACTCAATTCAGAAAGACGTCTATAAACTTTGGGGGTACAGCCGCGTCGCGAACAAACTGCCGCGGCGGTTTTTATTTGACTGCGGCGCCTGCACTTTGGTAGCCGTGAATTATCGCAGGCGGCGAGTTGTTTGTACAGGACCAGCGACACTCTCGTTTGACGTAAATTGGGGAGTTCCCCCCAAAGAATTTAGAAATAAGATATGCCGTCAATGAAACCCCGTGTGGAATGTTAGAGCAAAGTCTTTTTTTGTAAAATGAGGTGGGCAGTTATATAGATAATAACCAATAGCTCAAGAACTTTTCTCTCTTTTACCTACCTTAGAGTTAATGAAGAAGTCAGCGGCCATTCTGTTAACTGGTGGTGGAGGGCTGACCATACGGGTCCTGCAGGGACTGAAAGAGTGGTCGGATACTGTAGCTCCGTTTTCATCTGTGATTCGGATAACGCATTCGGTAGACATTGTGTACGAACTGAAACGTATAACATTCAAAAAAAATCAGAAACGCTCCAGAAAGAAAAAGAAAATGTAAAATATAATAAAAAGATATAAAAGCTATATCTAATAATGTAAGTAGCTAAGAATATCGTAAAACATTACTAATCAGGCAACATTTCATTGCATATTAAACGGATAATTCCCTATAGCTTTTATAGAAAATTAAAGATCATAAAACAATACGCAAGGTATGGAATGATATCAAAGAATTTTAAATGAGAAAATATTAAAATTGAATGTTTCGAATGTGTTTGCATATGAAGCACACGTGCTTAAAACAAACTCAAGAATATTATTGGGGTTAGAAAAACGAATGATGGGCAAAATTTATGTATAAATCGTAAGCAACTATGTTTATATTGAAGAAAAATACAAAATATAAAACTAAATAACCACATAGGCCCGGAATTCCCCACAACCATGTTTTACTTCTTGTTATGAGCACGTAAGCGAGTTGCTGCTTCGGTGCAGCCCATTAGCAACTATTTATTAATGACGCACTGATTCTCTGTCTATTTAGAGAATATATGCATTTTAAATGTTCTAAAAGGATATTTATAGAATAAGAAAAAAGAACTACGAGGATGTCTACGTCACAGAAAACGACCGCATTACTCTGCAATGAACATTAACTAGACTGACGGACTACACTGCAAATGAACGATTTGCAGAAGCAAACCGAAGATTGTTTCGAAATTTAAAAAGAAATTAGAGTTTATCTCGGGCTTAATTAAATAATTAAATAAAATACATGTATATGAAAGTTCACAATTAAACATTGTTCAATTACTTACAGAAGAACTTTGAAGGATTCAATTTCTTACTAAGGAAGCTGATGTTAGACAACTGCTTTTGGTATGAACATTTAAGACATTAACTAAGTATCTTTAACAGAACTGTTATAAGTGTAATAATAAAAATATTAATATTAATAACATAACAAGTTTAAAGTTTCCATTTGTCGGCTACCACCAGCTGTGTCTTCTCACTATAGAGTACTAGTGCGAATTGTGTTTATAATGAGAATGGGCGGAGTTTATATGAAGAGACTCCCCCTAGCAGAGAACTGCGTCATTGCACAAGAACAGCTATGAACATATTTTTATCTGTCAAGAAATATGCGAACATTTACGTTATGAAACAGTCAGAACAACGAAATACGACTAGAATATATGTCATACTCGTGAATAACTGATATATGAACTTTGCTTTATCTCAAAGTGTATACGTTTAACAAAGGCAACTGATTTGTAAATTTATCGGTCTACCGGAATAGATTTTATTGATGAAATATTACTAATAAGTAAGCATAGGTTATACGAAATTATATTATTATATAAGAAATACATGTAATTAATTCTCTACTGTATAATCAGCATTTTAAATCAATTTTAATTGAATAGTGAAGATACTCCTGATGTTAGTGTGATCAGGTAGTTAAGGGGTTTAGGATGTAATAGATTCTGCAAACAACAGCTACAAACCACAACAATCGGCGCTCATCGGTCATTTTTGACACCGCTGCAGCTTTTGAGGAGTAATTTATGCTTTAAAATAACTCTAAAGCATTCTTTTTATAGAATAAACACCCTTTCTGCTCTTCGAATATTTAAAACTAATTGAAAATGTACAGATGGTAATAAGGTTTCGGGAATTCGGGGGAGCTGTGCACTTTAGTTTTCAGAAGCAAATATAGTAAAACATGAAAACAAGCTAAAATGGAATTTAATGAAATCATTGACGAGTAGAGTGTCCTCAATTCAGTTAAACGTGAGAACTCCGTCAGCCAGGGGATTATCTTTGACGGTGGCTTTTTCTCCAAGGAGGTCTGTTACTTTTTGCTACAAAATAGAGAGACGTTTGCGTTCGTTCTTTTCCTGTGTGTTTAGACTCTTAAGTGGAAAAGGGACCGCAGACTGAGCTCACGTAAGATGTCGCCGTAATCTCACTATTTATAGATGTTGCGAAAGTTTAGATGGTTTTGAATCCCAAATAGTAGACGGGTATTAAATGCGTGTTATCTTATAAAACGGTTACCAACCAATGTAGGTTTAATGAAAAGCCAGCAAACAAAGCTCGGAAGTAGTGATTTTACAGTGTGGATAGTGAATCTAGAATTATTTTGCCGTATGTTGAAGAAATCTAATTTATTTTATAAGTACTTTTAAACATGTTTTTACTCTCGTCTGAGAGTCTACAAAATGGACAAAATAGACTTAAACATATATTACTTTAATGTTTTTATGCAACTTCATTCATACTTTGGTTATCTGAGAATCTTCCGAATGCCCAAAGGCATTAAAACTTGTTTAGGAGCGACAAATCTGCCTGCAAAAAGCGTGATTTTGAGCACTTGCACTAGGTTGCTGTCGTGAGAGTTAAAGGAATTTGGCCATGATTGCAGCACGTGAAGTTGTCTCAGCAGCCATAAACCGGGCATTATTAAATATAAAGGACATTAACAAAAGTATTAATGAAAAGAGGAGATTTCAGTATTCACTTTTAACTTACTTTATAAATTCTAAAATAACAAATGATTATTAATCTACAAAGGTATATTTCGCTTTAACACCGAGTACAGCATGCTTTCGGTATGGGTCTGTCAATAGACTAATACTTCTGAAAGTGACATCTCACCGTCTTCATATATATATATTCCGCTCATCATTGTTGACGTCAACTTGGTTTCCCATCTGCGTAAACGACGTACAGTGTCGTCGTTATTTGTACAGACCGCGTTGTTTTCGATGCTCTAGAGCTAACAATTTCTTTGTTCATTTCACTTTTTTTCCTGTTTTCCATTGAATTTAGCGGTTTGCTCACATTATTCTGATAACAGTAACACACACACAAACAAGCAGATAAAAACGGGCATGTCTCGGAAAATATGAGGAGAATTCTCGGAAACTGGTTGTGGTGCAAAAAGCTTACCAGGGCTGCTAATATAATAAAAACCGGATAATAAAAGTAATATCTAATGTTAAATAAGATTTATTAGAAACTTAGACTGTAACAAACATGTTTAACTCAGGGTAGAGAGTTACTTCCGAGTCGATATTCAAAAATAAGACTAATTTATAATTTCTTTGAATACTAGGGATTTACAAAGTTCAGTAATCTCCAAAAGAGTCTAACTATACTTCTTTTTGAATACTTCAAAGTGCGCCGCTCTCATTTAAAGTGGCTATCATCGCGCTGTTGAAAAGTGAAAGATAGAAAGTGTTTTGATTATACCATAAGATTGAAGTGGGCTCTCCGTAAAGTATCAAAAATCATTTTCATTGAAAAATAATGGAAATTTATTCTAACTTAAGTTTAATGAAAGAAAAATTAAAAACAGAAATTTTCTCAGATGAGAACGGTTCGGGCGGACTTTTTCTGTCTGGGTAGAATAAGAAGATCATGGCTAGTCAAAATAAAGAGACCAAGTCATAATTCCTACTAAGAGAGTGACTAACAAATATTAGCTTTTTCTAACATTTGAACTAAAATTGTGAAATAGAAGCCTATATATACATATGTTGATTTTGCAATAAGTATGAAGAATAAAGTGACTGCATACCTTAAACAAACATTTTATTGCAGAACATATTATCTTTCTTATAAAAAAGTATAAGAGTAAATATACATTAAAAGTAATGTGCAAAACAACTTCTATTTTGTATTGTAATAGAAAAGAAACGGTGACTTTTATAGTATATGGTAAACAGTTATAGAATTACCACAACTCTAAAACATTTGTATATTTTAGTAGTAAAGGTTTAGGTTTCTATAGCAAACCTACTTTTGGCCTTGGCTAAATTAAGCTTTTTTGCAGACATTTGTGGTTGTTTGAACTCGTAGTGGGCGACTCTTGTTCTCTAATGAGAAGACAAATATTGTACCTGCAAATGCATAACAGAAAAGGGAGCAAAAACCAGCTACAGCTAGAAATCCGAACGATTTGCGCTAGGGTGAAGCTTATGCGGAGGTTAATCAAAGTCTGGTCAAATTGAGAAACAAACTTGCAAACATTTACCATATATATAAAGAATTTTTCATTTAAATTCAAACAAACTTTATAAAAATGAATTTTTGCTTTCGCGGAAATTTGAGCTTATCATTCAGAAAATTTGCTGAACAGTGCTCTTTAAATGACCAGAGATTGCCATTCTGAAATTGGAGACCTGCGGATTGAAAATAAATGCAGCCAGAAAACTTTTGCAAACAAGGAAGAAAAAGAAACTGAAATCAAACTGAATAAAAAATCGTTCAAAGCTAAAGAAAACTTAGAATATAAACAGATGAGTAATACCGTGTAGACGCTTATAAATAATGCAGAAGTTCGGTAAAAGCCACTTTTGCTAGTGAATCACTCATGAATCAGCAATTAGACCCGGTTTAAAGATAAATTGTCTTAGTAAAGATAAATAAAAAGGAATTTATATTCTTATTTATGAAAGTTTAGTAACCTGTAGTTAGTTATTATAGAAATAGTATCTAGTACCGTATTAGAATAATATTGTTCATACCTTGTGGTGCTTATTTTTAACATTCTGATTGAGTTAAAGAATTAATTCTGCTCGAAATGGAATATTTTCGGCCGAAAAAGGCCGATTTTCCTTTTATTTTTGGTCTGATAAATTAATCATCTATTTCCACTTTCTGACTGCAAAACATTTACTTCATTTAATTTATTCGTTAACTCAATGAGAAGGTTAAAAATAAGTACCACAAGGTATTAACATTATTATTTTATACATTCTATTTTAATTAGAGATTACCATGGATTTACCAAACCTCATTATCCTTTTGTTTATAGAATAGATAAATGTTTTAACAAAGATAATCACTACAATTTCTATTTAAGGATATGAGGAAGTTTATTAACCATTTGATTGTTTATGCCTATAGTACAGAGTACATTTAAACTGGTTAAGTTTTATACTTTGATACAGCGCGACCGCTCTAAGTTTTCAGAATGAATTATATATATTCAGTTCATTTCCAAATAAGTTTTACATTGTCTTTGGCCTTTTCTCTCTGGGTGGTAACTAGTTCCTGCTAGTGCGTAATCGGACTGTTATCATTCGTTTTAGCGCGCGTTCGTGACGCACGTACCATGTCCGACTAGAGCCTAAATAGGCCTATGAACTCAAATATACAGGAATTCGGTAGGAAGGACAAAAACTAAATCTAATCTTACATTTATGAAATTATTTCTTTGAAAATGGAAGTAAGGCATAGTACATTGACGTATTAGCTATGAGGGTGGTCGAGCATAGATACGTTGGGTGGGAATACCTTAAGCATTATTTTATCCGGGAAGGATTTCAAAAGCCATTTGGTCTTCTTCATATGAAACCCCATAAGATTAAATATCATCTAAGCTATGATATTCCCCGTATGTGGCTTTATCTCTTGCTACACACCATGTTAGCTGAAATATAAAATGAGAACTAAAACTCACGTAATATTTACGATGAAATAAACGTCTTCTAAGTGTTTCATAAGAAACTATTAATAAAAGTTAAATAAAAATACCAACTAAGAATTCAAATGCAAAAGAGTTCGAACATGAAACATCAGATCTGACTGGACCAAATTTGGAAAAGGTTAACGGAGGTCCTTAGCATAAATTTGAATATAAATAGCTGACGACGCAAAATACTGCATTAATGAGATAATATTACGTAGAGAATATATCAAAATAAAGAAAATAACAAAGGATTATGTTGGACAGTAATGCTATTGTTTTTAACTTCATTACATTTTAGGTATGTTTTAAAGGGAAAAAGTGTTATTCTATATAATATATAGAAAGTTTATGATGTAGGCAAAAACTGTTAATGATTTCGGATTTCATACGTACTACTAAGTTTGGTACCGAATGCACATCAGACTTATGTAAAACGTGAATAAACGTGAACTATTGAAAAATGAACGAATAAAACTTGACCTTATTAAAATATCACGCTCCATACATATGATAAAACCGCATATAGCACGTTCAGCTGGTAATTTCGGCTAAAATTAGCGCCGTTTTTGGGTCCACCGGAAATTTGCCGAAATCGAATTTGATAGATTTAATCACCCGCGAAGTTAAACTGATTAGGAACGAAGAAATTAACCGCAGAAGTTATTTCATGAAGATTGTAGTATGAATGTATGAGGGATTTACTCTAATTTAATACGATAAATTCATTGTTAGTTAGGACTTTGGCTCAGCTTATGTAACTTTCTTTGACAGATTCTCTGTATCCTGAAAGTGAACAGGATTACACAATGAGATCTGAGTACTGTGTCACGAAATATTTGTATTTGTTTGGTTAAAGGTAACTGAAAATAATCAACCTTAATATAATATGTGGAGAATATCGAAACCTCTCCGCATTTCTTATATCAAAACCTTTATCTAAACTTATATGAAAGTCTTCCTTTTAACAAAATTCTTTGGGTTCGATGAGTCGGTAAATCTCTTGAGCCATGTGCAGTAGCACTTAAAGTCCATTATGATGAATTGCCGCTCTTTGCACGCCTAAAAACCCAAAAAGAATAGTTTTGTGCATAAAAATGAAAGTAAATGAACAGCAATACATATGAAGAACTGCTAGGATTTGCGAAGGCGGAAAATGGAAGAAATAAGAACCTTTGAATGGGTAATAAGGGCTGATAAACGTCACACTACCTTCTAGGAAGGGGTAGACCTTGAGTTATTTAGGTTCCTTCTAGCCCGGACCTAACAATTTGGAAAATAGCTTGATATTTAAACATTAACAAGTAATGAGTTAGAAAGAAGAGCGCATATACATTCTGTTTGGCTAATTCTTCTAGAAGCGTATGTATCGGAAATGATTTTATATTTCTATACAAATTAGCGCCTATTTAGCATGTAAAGATTTCAACTAACAAACCACTAAAAGTCCAAGCTGACGTTTACTACAATCAAAGGTAATGAACGAAAATGTACCGTAATGCGAAGCCGATCAAGTAACAGAATTATAATAAAAGTATTTTGTAACACTTTGTAACAAGACACTTTCTTTTGTAAAAAAGTGAGACAATCATTTGTTTGTATCAAATTGCAATTAAGTAAATTTCGTTACTATACCAGGAGGTTTGACCACTAGCAGTACAATTTTCATTTTTGCCTTAGTTAGTTTCAAGAGACAAAACTTGCATGAGCTGGTAATTCACCAACTGAATCATCTTCCCACATTCATTAAAAGGCATGATTTCAGTCTATTATTCTAGGAATTTCTCTACTGAGAATTAATTGTACAATGCAAATTAGCAAAATTATTTGCATATTAGAAGTTGCTAGACTTGAAAATAATTACAAACTTTTAAAGATAAAACAAAATAACAAATTCTACAAAATGCAAATGCAAGCTGATGAGGAACTCCAACCGACTGCCAATTAGGACAGTTTGTAAATGAAATGCCACCTCTCGAGTTTACAGCTTTTGAATATATTAGGAAAGTGGGCGGGGTCTAAGAAAGGACCGCGCAACCGTGACTCTGTCCGTACAAACAGCTCGATGACGTTTGAGGATCGGTCACCCAGAACGAGCTCTTAGCCGACGGATTAGTCATCCGCGCGGAGCAGTCGCAGCGAGAGACTGTCAACAACATATTATTAGTGAAGAGAATGTGAGACAGTCCTTGTGGGGTCGGAATACTGTTCGCAGCATGACGTGCATGTTCAGGAAGTGCCGTGTTATTCCATAAGTCCGGTTTTTGAAAGGAAAAATCGCACGTTGTGTGGAAATGTATGTTCTAGCGAATCATTGAAATGACGTAAAGCGGGCGGATTGGACGGGGAATCCTTGAACGGAGTTCCAATGGGAAAATTGCATGTATTGAGGGACAAATATAAATTAGTTATGAAAAAGATTGTTTCAAACCTAAATCGATATAGTTTATTACAATAAATTTCAGTCTGAGATAAAAAATCACCCCCAATTGGTTGTCTTTTGCTAGCCTTGGCCCAGAAAACTTAACTGTGTTGAAAAGTTAGCTCTCCTTTAACCTATTTATAAAATATACGAGTGGATTTGAATCCATGAGGATTTGCGGCTGTGGGTTCGACTTCCCGTAGCTGCAGAAGGCTTGGGAAAACAGCAGCTTATTTATTCCATGTTTCGTGCCCCCGAAGACTGAATGTTAGAAAGGAGCCGTCTCCGCTCAGAAGATTCCGGAATGAATGGCCGAAACTCTGCGTCGAAGAAATCTACAGCTATTGTGTGATATGTGCGATTACAGGAAATAAATAATTTTAAAATAATATTCTAAACTTTGAGCTTTATATACTTTTTTCGGGCAATGAACACTTCTTATACGTGTTCTCACAAGTGAAACCCGGATTTGAGCTATTACTATAATAAAGACTCAAAGTCCACAATTTTGCTATTTTTTCTTAAAACTAACAAACAATCTCTATTTTTGGGTAGTTTGAATTGTTTACTCTATTCGTGAGGTTTGATTGTTCTTAAAATATTTCCTTATTCTTTTCTGGATGAAATATGTTCGAAATTCCATCAGTCCGAGTGACAGGTTTGGCCCTTTGGGATTTCTTGCCGGAAGTGGGCAAAATGGGCACTTTTTGCTTTTTAATGCAATAAAATATAAAACAAAAGATATATATCGTTTTTTATTTGCATGGAAAATGTATCTTTCTAGGCCTGAAAGAATAGTTTATTATCAAGTCTAGATTAGTTACACGGTAAAACATTAGATGTTGTGCTATATGACAATGAATTGAAAATAGTATATGCTTGCTGTTGCAGATCCCATTCAACATTTCCCAACACCGCAACTACTTCCAATTTCGTAACTTTGCTTTGTGTTTATTGAATTATATTGATGAGACTTTAATACAGTACCTATCAAAATCATTTCTAGTTTAGCGGTAAATATAATCATACAACAATCGGCTCGAATGGTTATAGTGAAGGTGTGTTAGGCAGTCAATAGAATGAGCTAATTCTGTTTTGAAGACATTTAAAAGAATTATTATTCATTTACTAAATAATAATAATATTATCATTGTTACCGTCATGGTATTCGGATAACTGAGTTTCCTAACATTTTTAATGTTTACAACATTTAGTATATCTAAAAGTTAGATAATATGTTATAGACTCCATTTTATTTCTTTTAACTGACAATTGAATATATTCTGCTGCGATTGGGATAAAAAGCTGATAATCAATGACGATAATTATTTTATCAAATTTATATATCTGGCAGAAAAACTGTTGTTTAAAGGGACATAGGGAGACCTAATTAGCCAATATACTGTAGTTCTCAGAAAAACAGTTTTTATAGCAAAATAGGTTAAAAAGTGGAAAGTTTTTTAGCAACAAAGACTTTTATTAAATCAACTTTTCGTGCTGAAATGGATTCCAAAAGAATTTTTGCTCATTTCTCAAAACGCACCGAGTTACAGCTTCAAACCGCATTATTGGCCGTAACTTATTTAAAATTATAGTTCACTTTTTTTCACATATTCCATCGTAAAGATAACGTTCTTCCGGTCAAAATCCTTTTTTTAAAGTTGAAAAATGTTTATCC